>WBNO01014763.1:29455-132873 GCA_013400575.1 Peucedramus taeniatus
GCTGTGCCCCCGGCCCGGGGCTGCCTCCTCCGGAGCCATGTTGGGCTGCGGGGAGGGGGCTGCAGCCCCGGCCCGCCTCAGCTCCTCGCGGTGCCGCGGACGGAGCGGCCTCGGAGCGGGGCAAGCTGGGGGCTGCAGCGGGGAGAGCGCTGTGCCCCGTGCCGGGAGGCACCGAGATCCCCGGGATCGGTCCCTGGCAGGAACATGGAGTTTCCTCCCGGCAGAAGTGCCAACTTTGATACCACCAACTTTTTTTCTCACCCAGCCGCTCCGACTCTCTGTTTCTGTCTCCGTGCCCAGTGAGTTTGGGCAGATGAAATGCACAGTCTTTCAAATGGTCAGGTTTCCAGCTGAATGGCGACAGACAGTAAGAAATGAAGGAGCAGGAATGCCTGATGCTTTTGTGTACGTACATGCCAGGCGTGCCTCTATTAAAAAACAATTTTCAGTTCGTTGCTAGAGAATTCCCCGTTTGCATTAGGGCATGAAATATCAAAATAATTGGATTACAGCATTCTGTGGTTACATCTGACATCTGTTTTCTTGAGGGCCCTGACTGTTGCACCAGTTCTCTTCTGGATTGTCCAAGTAGCACAGAGCAGAGCGTAGACCTCGACCTAGGAGGTTTATGTGCAAGGATGACATTGCCCTGTATCCCATCCCTTGACATGTCCGAGGAGAGAACTGACTCTGCAGAGCACATGGGTGTGGAAGAATCAGTTCTAGTACTAGATCTTTACCTAGTTTTAGAGTCATTTAAAGCATGGACTGCAATGTTTAGTATCTCTACAAATAATCAATATCAAAATCCTTGATACCCTTGCAGTGTGTTTAGTTCCTTTTAAATCTTTTTTGCTCCAGACTGGTACAGTCAATAGTCTATTAACAATGTAATAGCAAATTAACTCTACAGCTTTCCATCTATCAAATAATGCCGTGTAGCACCATGCTAATCGAATGGAAAGTTATAACCAGTATAGATTTCTGAGCAGGAACTCTATGAAGAAGTGTTTCTTAAGTGGTTAAGCAATAATTCATAAGCATTTTTTAAAGTGTATATGCAGGATTTCCTGTTTATTTTAGTTCCTGAAAATGGCTAGGTTAAAAATGAGCTGTTTGTCTTTGGACTGATAGATTTCAGTCACCCCAAGTCACTGCTGTGGAAAGCTGCAAATACTAAGGAGAAAAGCAAACATAAGGCTGCAAAACATGGGTTTAGATTTTTTTTACGTTTCTCATCCTCACCTTGGATTTCATAATAAAATACAGGTGTGTGCTTTAATTTAAGGAATTATTAAATGCTAGCATTTTCAGTTTCTTTGACCCACGTAGTTTGACTATGTTTTGTAAAATTGAATACATCCAAGTTCTAAGGATACATAATTTTCAGAATGAAGTGCATTACTTTGGGAACCTCAACAGCTAAAAAATTGAAAGGTGCAATAAGATATTTCACTAGTTGTTATTATTTGCCTGTACTGCTAAACACAAAAGAACTTAGGGGCAGCACAAAATAATTAAGAGTTAGGAATCCTTTGAGGTTGTCATCCTACATCTCATAATTCAGATTTAGGTATGAAGGAATTGCTGCCACTCAGTGGCTGATACAAACAGAAAAATATATTCAGTTGCACAGATGTGACGTCTGTGTGGGTAATGAGAAAGTCATAAGGTGACTCTGCTCGGGCAGTATGTGTGACATAATTGATCAGGAAGATACTCATATACCAGAAAAGCACTCATTGTTAATTTTTTTGCCGTTTTGTGCTTCACGAATGATAACCCACCTTTTCATTAGACATACTCATACAGTAGGGTCGTAGTTTTTTATTGAATGGAACAGTGAAATAGCATAATAATTTTTATTTTTTGATCTCACAGCAAAGATGAAAAGATACTCTGTACAGAAGGAATTATTTAGAAACTATTTCTAAACTAAATTCTCTACGTACATTTCTTTAAAAAAATCTTTAGAAGAATCCCTCAAAGAGAACTTGACTAATTGATGCTATAGATCTAGGAAATAACAATAAATCTTGGAAAGATGCCATCTATTATGAAAGTAACTGATTTCCTGGGAAAAAGCATAGGTGCTTTCAGGCCTCTGAGTTTATTTTGGTCTCTAAAATCCATAGTCATTACAGTTAAAGTCCATTCAGATTAAGTCCCATCCCTGGAAGTGTTCAAGGCCAGGCTGAACAGGACTTTGAGCAAGCTACTGTAGTGGAATGTGTCCCTGCCCATGGCAGAGGGGTGGAACTGGATGGTCTTTAAGGTCCCTACCAACCTTAACCAGCCCGTGGTTCTGGTGAGTACTTCAGGGCCTAATAGTTTAAATGAACCATCCACCCTTGTTCCCATGTGAAGGGCTGCACTGTCACCTGTGTCTGTGCAGGCACAAATCTGCCCTCTGCCCAGCCACAGCTGGAGCTCAGCTGTGGCTGCTGCTCCCACTAAGAGAGGCCCTTCCTCACCTCCCAGTGCCCAGCTGTGCCTGGAGGTGGGGCTGGGGCAGGTGTGGATGTGCCAAGGTCACTCAGGGCAGCTGATCTACCGGGAGCTGCAGGGGCCCAAGCCCCAGCGTGGCCTGTGCAGTGTATATTGCAGTGTAAATACGTTACAGGGGTTGGCCAGCACTGAGGTGTGTGCCTGGATCGTGTTCATTGACACAGGTATTTCAGTTCCCCACAGCTAACTCAGGTATGTCTCTTCCTGATGCAGTCCCAGTGCACTGTGTGCCTGTAGTCCACCATTCCCTTCACTGCATTTACAAAGTATGTACTCAACTACTGCAGAAAGAATGGAGGAAAAGCAGGAATAGGCTGGGGATTGGACTGTTTGTTGCAGATGAGTCAGAGCTGAATGTGAAAGATGACAAGAAGGGATTTACCAGGGGAGTCTGGGGTCTGGCTGAATTCATTAGGAGCCAAATTCCTCTGTTAATCATCCACTGATGAGAAAGATTATGTGACTTCTTACTCTGGGGTTATCCTTGCATTGAGTGCAGCTTGTCCATTCTTCTTATCAGGTTCTGTCCAAAAGCTGCCTAAAAAGCACTGAAACAGTTTGTGTTCCAGTAGTTTTTTAACTGCTGCTCTGTGACAGAACTTGTGATCTTTCTCTGAGTCTGCCTTTATGTGCATAATCCAAGTGTAGAATTTGTTTCTGTAGAGCTCCATGTGGAGCCAAAGGACAAGGAGCAGGAATAAGGAAAGGGGGAAAGCTGCACCCATTCAGAGCCATTTGGGTAGCACATAAAAAGTAATCATTCTGCATCTGCTTGGCTGCACTTTGCAAAGACACAGTTAACAGAAATGAGCCTGGGAGAGCTCTTTACAGCCTTGGTAAAATAATGCTGAAGTGCCCTGTGTTGTGTTCTCATTTCAAAGGCAGTTCTTTCTACCCGAAAGAGCTTTTACACTTTCTTAAAGAGGCACTGCCTCTTCAAGCCAGAGCTGCCCCGACAGGTTTTTACAGTATCTGAGTACTTTAGCAGAAACCTGCTCCATAGGAAGCAATGAATTGCCTCTAGCTCTGCAGGACCCCCTTGGGTATCCACACTGCCTTTATGCCTGGAAGTTGCACCAGTGTGCTGCTCCTGCACCAGAGACACCAGGAAAGGTAGAGAAATGAGGGATCTGGCACACAAGAGTGCTGGGAACTGTACAAATCTGACCTTGGCAAGAGCCATGCAGGGTTTATTTCTGGTCTGCTCTAGACTAGACTCTGTTATTACACGTAACATTGCTACAGAGGATGGAAATGTGACGTGTATATCTGTGTGCTTCAAGTCATTTTCTGTTGGTTTTTTTTTTTCTTTTGATTAAAGTTTATGCAAGTGGAATATTACGTCTTCATTTTGGTGACAAGGTGCCCTGACAATCTATGAAGTTTTGTTTTGAACCTGTTGCTTTTTTCTGATTGACAACGGAGCTGACAGTTTCTGACTAAAGGATGGAAGTAATGTGGCATAGATCTATATCAATAGCTGCAAATCCAAGAGGCAGGCCATAAAATAAATTCTTTGTGAATACTGCTCAAGCCAAGAAAGTGCATAAAACCACAAAATACTTTTTATGGTATCCTCTTACTGAAATTAATGTGTTTTATGGTAATTGCTTTGCCATTGAGTGCAATGCTCTATCTGGAAAAGTTTATTTAAGGATACTTAGGCATAGTTGGTATTCATATGATAATAATCACCATCCATAAAGTCTGGGAATGACTATCACAGATAACTTCATGGAAGTGATCCATGTTAAGCTTTTAGCCTTGGATAGTGCTTGCCTGACTGCTAAGGGAGGAGAGTGTGTGCTTGCCATCTCCTCCCATTTAATCAGCCAACTATCAAACTTTTAAAAAAAAATTAAGCAGCAGTACTTCTCTATGCCTCAGAAGAAGGTTATTCTGAATTCCAAGGTACTGTCTGCTTTTGAGAACAAAGCAGATGTGTAATGTATATACATATCCTGCTATTTCCTATACTTTTTTTTAGAGCTGTGAGCAGGCTATGATCTTACTTGGTTGAGATGTAACCAAATGGTTCCCCTTTTACCCTTTGGGAATGGGAGTGGAGTCAGGAGAGTTCCTTGGAGACTGGATAATAGGGCAGGGTATCATTGCTCTGGACACTGTGTGTTTGTGGTAGAGACCCTACTGAAACAGACTCTTCCCAGACCCCTTAGTGAGGGTGCTCCTCTTTTCTGAAGAGGTACATGTGGGCTGATGTCCTTTCCACCCCACAGGGCTCAGAGGAGTTGTCTCAATTATTATCTTGTTTCTCACCTCGTGGATGGCTGAAAATCTCTAAAATATGGTGTACGTTTGCATGACTGGCTTTGATTTGCATTTTGTTTAGTCCTTTGCGGTCTCATAAATTATTTAGGTATTTATGGACTTTGTTTAATCCTGGCTACCTGCTATCAATACAGCACATCTTGAAATATATGCATTAAATCTAAACTTCAGCTTATTTTCCCACACCCCTGAGCTATCATGTAATTTGTGCTACTGATCTGGAGCTGGAAGCCCAGACCTGTGTTGGTTTAGCTTTGTTGTTTGTTTTGTGATAAATTTGTACTGATGAGATGACAAAGAGAAAACTACATGGCTGTTTAGCACTCAAGTGTTGAGCTACTCTGAGAGTTTGATTTTATCTACTCCTATCCCCATCAACACCTATTTAATAGAGATCTAATAAAATGCTGGTTTGTATACTTGACTCCATCATATTGTCTGGTTTCCTGAGGAAATGCAGTTTCAGTTTTGCCATGGCTTTTCTGCCAAAGGAAATTTTGAAATCTGAGTGTTTGTCAGGATCACTTTGTCCCTCATCATTTCAAGGATATTTAATTTACTTCAGTGCATTGAATGTATCAATATTCACTATGAGGAACACTTAAGGAAGAAGGATTTTTGGTTGTGATAGCAGATTTTTCTTTCTGATAGTAAAACTTCTTTTCCAATATTTAGGTGCTTGAGCATGTGGATAGATATTTGAAAAGGTGATTAAAACTGTCTTAATAGCCAAACTCAAGGTTAAGCTTGGCTTCTGAAGTCTGCCTTTGTGTGGGACATTCTGAGTACATAGATAGCTAAGCAATTGCTAACACATTGTTTGATGTCTGAATTATGCTTTTCTAGGAGGCTGTATTTGATTCTTGCTTACAAAAGAGGGATCTTGTATTTCTTTCTTAAAAGAAGCAGTCCCTCCTTCTCAAAAAGTCCTGTGTGCAGAAGTTTGGCAGGAAGATAAGGTCCAGCCAGTAACAAGTAGTGTTCATCATATTCTGTTGACTTGTATTCTCATGGAAAAGTAAGATAAATAGACATAGTGCAACAACATTGAAAGACTGTCATGTTTGAAATATGACATTGACTGCCCCGTACATTTTATCTCAAGATGTTTATGATATGTTTTGGAATGTCTCTTGGTGACTGCATTTTGCTGGTGTGACTTTGTAACCAAAACGGGTACTTAGTACCTCACCGATTTCATTAGGGCCTGTTGAGAAACTATTTCACTTTGCTAAGGAACACAGTTTTGAGTCTTGAATATTTTACTGAAAAACTCTTGTGTAAGTAAGATTTATTCTTGCCTATTTAAAGGAAAAAAAAAGTATTTAATGTATATTTTTGTAAGAATGAGCACAGATGGCTGCCTTACATCAAGCAGGTGCAGACAGATTATATCATTTTGGTAAGGAACTCTTTAACTGGATCTGAAACCGTTAGTCAAACAAGTATCTCTGCAGATGAAGAAGTAGATATGACTATAGATGCTTTCAGTATCGATGGATTTGGGGATTTTAAAGAATTTTTAAATAGTCTGGTTCCTGCACTTGCTGATCAATGATGATGACATTTCTTCCCATGCAGTGTGCTGGTCTGTAATCCTGTGCTCATGCTGAGCTGTGAATTGCTCAACAAGTTTTTTTAAACTCTGCTTCCTTAAGTGTCTGATGACTGTGGCCTTTGCTGAACTCAGATAGTCTCACTAATGACTTGGGGGTGCTGATTGCCAAATATCCAGAGCAGATTAGTGTGTCAGAGAATTGTGAGCCCTCTCAGGTTACATTTGCTTACATTCATCAGTAGCTGTCAGGAGCCGACAGTTGCGATTTCTGTTTGACAAGTTCACCTAAGAAGCAACATCCCAGGGGCAAGAGCTTCTTGCTCTATGGACCCAAACTTTTCCAGGTAACTTAAGAGCTAAAATTCAATCAGTTTTGCTATGATCTGAATGCAGTGAGCCATTGGCACTGGAACATGTCTCTTCCTGTTCTCTTGGCTGAAAAGGAGATGCCAACATCTCCAGCTACCTCATTCCTTCAAACCTAGCACAAGTTAGGGAAGGACAGGTTAAACCAGGGGTCAGCAGACAGCATTTGCCTAGAAAAAATCATGTTGGGGAATGAGAGAGCAGGCGACACAGCTTGAAGCAATATTACAACTTTGGCAAGTATCATGACCCCAACTCTGCCCAGTGAAAGAAGCATCTCTTGTTGTGCAAGTCCAGTGAAGTCATTCCACTGGGGATTCCCCACCTTTACATTAACAGAAGAGAATTGCCATGTGTTTTATGAAGCCTTTACCCTTCGTGGCAGGGAAGAACCATGCTCTGACTCCATTTGATCAGAAGGTTATTTTATTATTTTGTGATACTATATATATTAAAGAAAACTATACTAAACTATACTACAGAATAGAGAAAATATACTTATAGAAAGCTTAGAAAGATAATAATGAAACTCGTGACTCTTTCCAGAGTCTCCGACACAGCTTGTGTGACCATTGGTCAGTAATTGAGCACAATGCACACCAGAGCCCAGTCAGGCTCATCAATTCAAGTAAACAAATTCCTAACACATTCCACATGAGCAAAACACAGAAGAAGCAAATGAGATAAAGATTGTTTTTCCCATCTCTGGGGCCTCTCTGCCTTTTTCTTCTTCTCAGGATAAAATCCTGAGAGAAGAAATTATATTTAGTAAAATGTGAAGACCACAGTCATGGAGGAGTATTGCCAGGTATTTTTTCCTGGTGGGTTTTTTTGGGTTTTTTTTTTGTAAAGGTCATTTGAAGAAAAATGTTATTTGGACCAAGAATTTATAGGTCTCTCTGTTAATCCCTACCATGCTTGTATGAGGTTCTTAGGACTTCTTTTCTTTTCTCTGGTTTTCTTGGACCTTTACTGTGAGGGAATCTGCAATCAATTTGTACCTCTCAGCTCATCTGTATTTGCAGGGTATCTATTCTGTCGCACATACCCCTTAGAACATCTTAACTATTGAAAGTTCTCTGGAATCTGATTCTCCCCATGTATTTGGTCTCGCTTCACCAGAGGTTGGTTTTTCTCTCCAGAAAGTCAGGGTGTGTCTGTCTCATTCCCTCAGTAGTCTCAGCTGTGATTTTTTCCTTCCCTGGCTGTGCCATGGCAGCCTGGGCACAGGTTCCCAGGGTTGCCTCTCTGCAGAGCAGTCAGTTCCAGGGAAGGGTGGAGTTTGTGGCACATGTGCAGCTGTTGAACTGCTGTCACTGCACCTGCAGTGCAGGCTTGGTGTGCAAACACCTCACATGGCTGAACCTAGGGACACACTGTAGGTGTACGTGTGGGTTCATTTTATCCACAATTAGAACAGGTTTTGTCCAAAGTAAGTGAGAATGTTCTGTTGCAGCCTGTATGGGTTTTTACTCAGCAAACCTTTCCATGTGGCTCCATTTCCCAAAAGATGGAGTTGTTGGATCTGCACTACAGGCACCCCGTGTGTCCATTGGAGGGAACGTGGGTGTGGCTGACAAGGGAAAGTGGGAATGCTGAAACTGCTATTTGGGTAAGGAAGTTGATTGATTTCTGCTGTAAGGCAAGAACCAGGTGTATTGTAAAATCAGGGCCCTCCGTGGTAGGGAAGAACGATGCATCTGACTCTATGTTATCAGAAGCCTATTTTATTATTTTATAATATTATATCATGTTAAAGAAAACTATACTAAATTATAATAAAGAATAAAGAAAAGATACTTACAGAAAACTAAACAGATAATAATGAAAACTCGTGACTCTTTCCAGAGTCTCGTGTGACTATTAGTTAATAAATAAAAACAACTCACACTAGAATCCAATCAAAACTCATCACTTCAGGTAAACAAATTCTAAACATATTCCACATGAGTATAACACAGGAAAAGTAAATAAAACAAGGATTTTTTCCTATCTCTGGACCTCTCTCTACCTTTTTAGTTTCCCAGGATAAAAATCCTGAACAAAGGAATCATATTCAAAGAATGTAAATACCACACAGGTGGGAAAGAGAAGTAGCATGAGTGTGTAGACATGGACCTGGACCGTGGCAGGGGCAGCCCAGAGTGATGAGCAGTGCCAGGCTCTGTGATGCTGCTCATCCATGTCACATCCTGTGCTGCTGCCCTGCTCCTGCTCCATCCTCAGGAACTCCTCCCCAAAACTTCTGTAATACAACCCAAGTGCTCTTACCAGGGCCAAGATGGAGAGAGGAAGTGCAGCTCTGGTTCATTGCTGTATCCTGGTTTTTGTTTCAGTTTAATTTGCAAGCTTGCTGATTTCTTGCAGTGTCACTAAGAGCTTTCAGGGCACCCCCAGGGTTTTAATGTAATCTGTACCAATGTTTGTCAGATTGGTTTTCTGACCTATTTTGGGTCTTGCAATTTGGAATTAATGTTGCTTTCCTTTTCCAGTGGGTGGCAGTTGAAGCAAAGAGAAATGTTTATTTGCTAGAAAGTTTATATAGATATGGTTTTAAAGAGAAGAAGCCAAAATAAGCCAGTTGTTCATTGTCTCTCCTTATGTTGAATTCTGTTCTTTTTGTCTTGCATCTTGCAGCTGGAGATAAGGACAAAAACCTCTTGTGAGCAAAATCCACTTTTAGTTTCAATCTCGTACTTTTTGTGTGTTGTTCTGTATTCATTTCTGTATTCTCTTACCAGTTAATAACTGTAAACTGTTGTGAACCCAATTTTTCCATCTCTAGAACTCTGCATTGCATAAGCCTCCTTTCAAAACTTTGAAGCAGGGAGCTGTTGACTTCTTGCAGCAAAGTGTTCACCTTCCCAGAACTGCATTTTGATTTTGAATGTGACATGTAATAGCGTTTCTTTCTTCTGTTAAAAAGCTCATATTGTCAAGAAGTCTTAAATACTGATTATTTGAAATTTAATGTGTATTTTACCTGTAATATCTGCATCCTTGCAGGGCCAAATTTTAACTGGAAATTACTTTCATGCAGATTTCTTGTATGGAGTTAGTGCATATTTTATTCACAGCTGAGTTCAAGCTATGTTATTAAAATTAGCAGTACTTGGAATCCAGTGTGCTAACTGAAGTGCATATTAGTGCATTTAGTAAATAGTTCTGAGTAAAACATTAGTATGTGTTTATGGGAATATAAATATGTTTTAATGTATAAAATACTGCAATTCTAAGTACAATAGAGATTAAGTTAAACCTATTCTTCTAAAATTGTAAGAAGTATCTATATTAGTGCTGAAACCAAATGTGAAATTGATAATTATTGTTGGATCAAGAAGCAGAATTTAATGTACTTTGAGAAGAACCAAATTTTACCCTTTTTTTCCCCAAAATACTTAAATTGTGAAAGTACTTTTCCATGATTCCCCAGTGCTTTATTTTGTGGGTGAATACTTAATGTAGCATAAAAAGCAGGGGAAGTCTTTTATTTTAGTGATTTTTTTTCCCTAGGGATGAACTAGCCATTCATCTTCTATAATGTGTGATTATAGCTAAATTAGCAATTAATTTCCATCTTTTCCCTGAAGAAAATGAGCTCTTATATAGGTACTTAATGACTGAGTCAGTTTATCATAGCTAAGCCTTGTCTAAGCATATGTGCCAGTCCACTTTAAGTCTGCTCTTAAATTGATGCAGTTACATGCACAAGCAGTGTTTGCTTGTGCAAACACAATAATTCTAAATGTTTATAAACTGATTTGGCGCTCATGTGGTACAAGTTGTGCTGCTTCTGTGGTTGATGGATGAAACTTATAAACTGATTTAGGACTCTAAATGGAAAAATATCCAGGAAAAAAACCTTTTTTCCCCTTCTGGCCAAGTGAAATGACAAGGAATTAATTACCAGAGCAGCAACAAGTTGGGCTTTGGCTGATAACAAAACTGATTTTACTTAGCAGAAGTACTCTATGGCTATAATAACCTAAAATGGAAATTTTTTTAAAGTAAAAAGTCATGACATAGCATGATCTCACTTTTGTCAAAGGGACCCACTCAAACAGAAAATTGAAAGTCAATACTTGTTTTTTGGTGGGGTTTTTTTGTTGTTGTTGTTTTTTGTTGTTTTCTTTTGTTTGTTACAAGACTCTATAATAACATCTGTGATTACTTTAATGCAAGTCAGTAGGAAAAACCCCCACATTTATTTTCAGTTCCTTTATCTGTCGATTCCTGGAATATCATTTGCTGGAAAATGATGCTTCTATAGATGGTGAGGAAAAGGCTCTAAATTATTTCAAAACATTTTGATACACACGTCATGTGTGATGGCATGCTTGAATTCTGGAGGGTTTTATACTTTCTTTAAGACTTTCATCCAACTGGCAAATCTTGTTTGTGGAGGGGTTTTAGCATTATTCCTACTCTGGATTGCAAAAAACATCTACTTGTATTATGGTTTGGGTATTTTTCTTACTTTGCTTCTTATTTTTTCTAATAAATCTGGTTTTCTTGCTGCTATTTTATTCTGCTTTCCAGTGAATAAAGCTGATCCTAATACTAAAAACGTTTTGAGTGAGTCTCAAACAGAGGGATGTTTTCTTTGTTTGCTTTAAACAAACCATGTGGGTTACACAGCTCTGTTTTGAATTAACAGCTCTCCAAGCTGGGCTGACCATTTAATGCTTCTCAGACACTGAGCATTCAAATACTTCAAAGGAAAGACAGCCATATCTAGTGTTTTATCCTCTTAAAAGCACAAAAAAGGATGCCAGACTCATGTAATTGGAAACATTTGCTGTAGGCGAGGTGTCCCAGGCAGGCCAAGGTGGAAGAACCTATCCCTGTTCTGCTGTGTTTAGTTTTGCTTTGGTTAGTAGGGGCACCCTGCTGCCTAATAGGAGTTAAAGGTAAGTTAAAACTTTGCCTGTTTGTGTCTGATTTTTTTTTTCTTGTGGTCCTTTAGCTCTTATTTGGAGTTCTAGTGGGTGAAATCGCAGTAAATGGAGAGCAGCATCCATAATGCTCTTCTGATCAGGGTCTTATTTGCCAAAGTCCACTTAATACCACTTTTTAATTGCTTAACCATTCAATCTCCCAAAGTAATTTATTACAAAAGTTACAAAAAAAACCCACTTTGCAGTCCATCAGTGTCTGTGCTGTGTAAGCCTTTCAAAGCCTGTGTGTAAATACCCCAGTGTAGCTCTGTCTGCTCTTTGTGCTCAAGGTGAGAGGCAATGGAGGGGGAAGCAGGAGCAGGTGGGGGAAATGTTTGGAGCTGGATGTGGGACTCTGGAGAGGTAAGACAGTGACAGTGCTGTTGTACTGGATAGCAGAATTGTTCTGCTTCTGCTGGACCCCTGACAAGTTGAGTAGTTTGGGTAACTGTTTGCTTGCTGTGTGCCCAGATCATGGGTAGTGAAACTTGTGTTTGTTCAGGGTTTGAGCTTTGGGGTTTTGAGTATTTGATTGTGGTGGTTTGGGATTTTTTTTTCAGGGTATTTTTGCCTGTTTTTCCTATTGCAGTAGCCCAAGAGTGGGTGCCTGGTTGGGACACCCCAGCAGGTCCTGTCATTGTCCTGTGGTTTGCTGCCTGCCCCATCTTTGACAGGCTGAGCACTGAGCTGTCCAGCTGGGACACAGCCCACAGCTCACATCCAGCAGTGTAGGGCTGAGCTCAGCTGTGTGTGCTGCAAAGCAACGCCCACTGCTGTCCTTGCACAGCCCAAGCCCTTCCCTGCTGCAAACCTGAGAAATTTCCATCTAAATGGCACTGTACAATAATGTATCAAAGCTGGAACAAAGATGAGGTAGATGTTCTGCCAACATCCTAGGGAAAAGCAAATACTCTTGAGACTTGTGAATTTTCCTGTGCATTCTTTGTGGCTTTATGATTATAAAGTTTCTGAGAGATTTCTTTTCTTCAAAGTTAGGTTTTATGTGTATAATTCACATATTTTGTGCCTGTGCAGGTGTGTTAATTAAGAGGGGGTTAAAATGAGTGGAGTAACAGAGGGTTTTGTCCTCTGGGAAAAGAAGCTGGAAAAGCTTTTTTGGTCCATTTCATCTTTCCAAAGATTCCAGCTAGATTCGCTCAGTAGGACTTGGAGCCATGTTCTAATACTGACTGCTTCTTTCTGGAAGCACTTGCACAAAACCAGGGCAGCAGTGTCATACTGTCCTCACTTTTACCTCAGATTGTGGTTAACTGGGCTTGAGAATCTTCACACTCAACTGTACAGAATTTCTCATTTTGAATCTTCTGAATGCTTGATCTGATAAATTGCTGGAAGGGTGTGTTCTGGATATCAGTGAGCAGAATCTTTTCCTGTTGGAGTGTGGTGAAATGGAAGACAGAAGCTCTGGGGAGCCCGTGTTGGGTGTTTGATGCAGCCACAAGCTGGAGTCTCAGATTGTAGATCAAAGAATGGGAGATATCCTTTAAGCCTCTTGGGCTTTATGCAATGCGATGACTTCAACTGTTGCAGCATTTTGTATTAAACTTTTCTCAATATTCTCATGCTATAGAGAATTAGCACCCGTGTAGTTTGTGTTCAGCTTGGCTTGGATAGCTGGAGGTGGAGAGGATTGGCTGAAGGACTTTGGCACCATTTTCCATTAGTTGCATCTCCCTAAAAACTCAAACAGTACAATTGCTCTTTTCTTTTCAAATGTGTGGTGCTCTGTGATATCAGGTGCATATGGCACTCATTAATAATGGAAATGTTCGGCTGAGCAGTAGTAACATCTAAAAATAAGTAATAATGCAAACAAGTAATGAGTAATCCCTAGCAAGCAACATATTAAGGGGAAGCAGGCTGCTTGCTTCTGTTCCTTCAGTGTGGATCCTGGAATCCGGAAGTTGATTGTCTCTGACTGTGCATTCCATAAACACATTTCTAAGCTCATTCCCACATCATTTACGTGTTGAAATTGTCCAAGTTCTGAACTAGCGTTTTGGAGAACAACGTTAGTGCTCTTTGTTTTTAGGTGTTAAATACTAAAAAAGAAATAAAAATGTGAACTTTTATTTTGAAACAGTTCTCAGATGTTTGGTTGTGTGTTCTAACAGTGCATATCAAAACACTGCATTCTTTGTAGGTCAGTAGAAAGGGCTGAAATGGTAGCAGGGAGGTTGCCATGGGCTACTTGAAGGATCTCCACTGGTGGGAGATGCCCAGGGGCCTGAGAGGGGACCGCAGATGAATTTCACCCTGTTAGTCCCATCCAGTGCTAGCAGTGCTGGAGGAACCCAGCAGGGAAAGCAAAATGCTGATTTATTTACTTCCCAGCGCAGCCAAGAGCCAGAAACCTCTGGACTTCACCCTGCCCAGAGCCTTGGCCTGCTGCAGAGACATCCAAGTTTATCTGCTGCTGTTAGACTTTGCTTTGCCTACACATCCTCAAATACTGCGCAGCCCATCGTATCAGGAAGGAATTAGTGACTGGAGTTACTTGGGCTCATCAGACTTTGAACAATGTCTGAGTAAAACCAGATTGAAAGCACTACAACCAGTTTTCCTTTTACTGTAGCTGTGTTTACAAAGATTTCAGTACGGCCATAATTTACTTGTCTTGGTAGCACTATTATTGACAGAGAAATAAATGAATTCTTACATTCATACATCACGCTTGCAAGATTGTGTTTCAAGAATGAAATTTCCCTGATTTTAACCAGAAAACACATTTAATTAAAATGTTGATGAAGCTGATATTATTTCTTTCTGCTACAATTGTTTTAACCAGTGCCATTGTACCCATTAAGGGATGTGGGCTATGTGTGTCCTCCCCAAAACAAACACTGAAAAAAAGTCCCCATCTTTTGTTAATAAGGGGTGAAAATAGGAAAATGTAATCTTCATATTGCCTTAAGAAAGAGAGAAATCAATTTCAGACCTCAAATGCTGTAGTTTAAAACACATTTTGGCATTCTGGTGACATCAGTCCTAGTAGAGCATGTTTCACAGAACTGAAACTCATCTTTCACTTTTCTCTTTGTGTGCCTGTGCTCTGCTTTCTTTTCCCTGCCTTTTCTGTGCTTTGCTAAAAAGGCAGATGCAGTTCAATACTTTTTTTCTAAAAGATGTGTTATACAAAGAAGTTCTGCAGTGAAACCTTTTAAATCTTGAAACTCTGAAAAACTTTGATTTTCTGTTTCTCAGCTTGCTCTCTGCCTTGACCTTTGCTTCCTGTATTTTAGGATACTTAAGTAGCAAACAGTCAAAAACTGATTTTAAGAAACTTTACTGGGTTACTTTGATTCTCCCTCTTAGTTTAATCCTTCCAGAGACTAATTGCAGCTCCCCTGGTGCTCCTAGGAAATGCTGAAGCAAGTCCATTTTTAAACAAATAACCAATTCCAATGGTAATTCTAGCAGGAAGTAGTGGATGGCAATTTAATGAATTTCTGAGATCAGTCATTTAGTCATCTTTCTCTGTCATTAATTTGTTATATGGAAACTGTTGGTTTTCCATGTGTCCCGGTTTTGGAGAAAAACCCAAATTGATGGTCTCTGAAAATGTGTACAGTCTTAGTACCTAGTTTATTTAGAAATGGATGGTAAAACTCCAGAGAAAAACATGTTATGTAGTAAAATGTATTTTCTCAAAATTAAGTGTCTCAGTCATCTTATAAAGGAATTAGAGTATTTGGGGTTTTTTCCCACTTTTTTTTTTTTTTCTGAACAAAATCCAGTGTGCTGCTGTCAAGTCCTCAGCAGTTTGCAATCAGATGTTTCCAGGATCTGTCACAGTAGTTAATTTGTGTGACTCTCTTCAAAGGAGCAACTTAAAATATTTTTTTCCTTTTAATTGCTGCATTTGGTGCTAACTGTCCCAATGATCTGTTCAGTAGCAGGCAATGCAGGGGGGTGGCGCAGTGAGCTGGCATTCAGAAGTTGCTCATAACTGCATGTTTTTCCTTTTCAAAATACTGTGTAAAGTCAACAGAGGGGTGAAAACTCTGTAAAATTCAGAGCAACTGTGCTGTGATCAAACAATTCTGCAAGTGTGTACTCTGAGTTTTTCAAAGTTCATGCTTTATTTGGTGAAATACTTTGAAAGAGCTGATATGACATTAGTGTGAAGTGTAAAGTTATACAAATAAAGTCATGTATTTAATATTAATGTATTAATATATCTATTAAACTCCACCTCTGGGAATGTATTAGGGCATAGAAGTTTTGGTTCTTTTACAGTAGCTGGTTGTCCTTCCTAGTTAGATTTTCCTATGTTTGAAAGGGTCTTTGTTACCCTCTCTGGCTCGTCTTGCCATTGATATACAGGTCTGAGGTTTTCCTGTTCGAGAGAATTTGGCTGCACTCACCGTGCTGCTCCTAGTAAAGCTCATAGAGCAGAGTGTTGTCTTGGAACAGATTGAGTTTTATTCAACTGGTATATTTTGGACCTTTACCATGTTCTCATTTATCTCTCACTCACAGAAACACTCTAAAATGGCAACCATGTAATCTTTTTTAGATTGTAAAGCCTTTGTTATTGCTCCAGAGTTTGATGCCCAATGCTTTACTGTGTGCTTTGATCCTGGTTTTCTGGTTTGTGTTTTTGTTTGGTTTTTTTTCCCCTGGTGCCTGTGGAAACATTCAAAGTGCTGATTATTTTCAGGGACTACTATAACTTTTTATGGAATCGTATTGAAAAAGGGCTTTGTGAGATTAGTGGAACATTCACGTGCTTTACTTCATTTGCAGAGTTGTGTTTTTTGCTAAATCCTAACTCTTCTCTATGAGAGCATGGCTTTAATAATTTTACTTTCTGCCTCCAAGCTGGCTCTTTGGGAACAAGGAAAAGATTCCTGGTGATGCTTCATCTGGAGCATAATTGTTCCTTGACTTGTTTTTTGTCGTTCATATTTGAATACGAATCTGAATTCAGGATATTTAGTTGTTATAAACTCTAGCAATTGCAAGAAGTTCTGCTCCTTGTAGAGAGCCATGTGTAGTATTTCAAATAATTGTTCTTGATTCAGTGTTCGTGCTCAAGAGACCAAGGATGAAGCAGTTACATTTGGCTGCTGCTCCATTTACAATGTGGGAAGGTTCTCTCTTGTGGCTCTGCCCAGTTTATCTGGAAAAGCAGAAGTTTTCAGGCTACAAGACTCATTTAGGTGGATTCTTCGTTTTAGTGGTCAACTGTAATTTCCTGCCAGGTGCAAACACTTGGTCCTGGATGACTTGGTCACTGTGGCTTAGATTTACCACAGCCTGGGCCTTAAGAGTTGTAGGTTACCTAGAAGAAAACTCATCTGTCTAGGAAGATACTACCAAAGAAAATTCAGGAAAAGGGGTTAACAGTGAGTCTGCTAAGTATTTCTTTCATTCTTTATTGTTTGAGTTAATACTAATTAACTTAGTAGAGTGAAATTCTTGTGGTTAACCTGTACTAGAAGCAGGTAGGAAGCACAGACTGGTGTGCTGGGCTTCCTAAAAAAGAGAAACTTGACTTTTTTGAGTTAGTGCATTACTCATTGACTACCTTGTGTATCCAAGGAAAAATTCCAGATACTCCCCCAGTGATGTGACTGCTTCTGTCTTGCCTAAGCGTGGTTACAGCCCCTATCCAAGAGGTTTAGAAGGCAGAGTGAAATCTTTGCCAAGTATGAGAGACGGGTATGATGGGCAAGTACTCTCGGCAGGAAATTTTATTTATTATGCAGCTATTTGAAGGGGCATGCTGCCAGCTTTCCATGTTAAAGAGAAGATAATTGCCTAACAAGGTCGCTGGGAACAAGGAATACTGTGGTATGGAAATTTTGTCCTGTCCCTTGGTAGAACAGATCATTTTATTTCATTGCATGCTGGAAAGACCCATGGGGCCTAAATCATGCCAGTTTCAGACACTGTATGTGTACCATGTCTTCCACTGCCAGCCAGAAAAATGTGTTTATGAAATGCTGGAAAGTGCCCAAGTGAAGATTAATATGCAAACTAGAACTGAGGCTGGCTGCAGTAGTGCACTACCTTCCTTAAATGTGTAAAGAGAGGGAGAAGATGGGGATTTTTTTGTTTCTCTTTAATTTAGTAGGAATGGTGCCTTATTTTGGGGGGAGTTTTTCTGTTTATTAGCTTAAACTGCTCTGAAGATAGTCAGTAATTTTCTTGTTCACTGTGTTTGTGATTAGTGTAAGTCAAATTTTTTTCAGGGTAATTTCACAGTGTCATTGAGGTGGGATCATTTGCATTTTAAAAGAGGGGAATTGTTATAGGAAAAGGAAAAGTTGCTTATCTATTTAAGATACTAATCTCATATTTTAGAGATAGACACAGCTATACCTGTGTCTTCAGAGTACATTCCAGGGGATTTATAGCCATGTCCTAATAAAGAGCTTAAGGGTTTTTTTGGATGAAACTTAAAAACTCCTCTGTCCCTTTGAGGCAGAAAACCTGCAATGTCTGTGAAACTTCAGTGTCATGATTAAAATTAGACATACTTGTAAGGAACCAAAACCACATCTACTAATCAGAGAGGTTAAGCAGCTTCAGTGGAGTTTGCTGGCAGTCATGACTGTAGTGCATGTCAGAGGCTGTTATTGCTGTTTTCAGCGAGTCATTTGGGTAACAGAGGTCATAATTTAATTTGTAATTGTGTACATAAGTACACAGAGCATGGGAACCACCTGTTAACTACTTCTGCATTTTAATATGTTTTTACTGTCTGTTATTCAAAAATGTATTTCCAAAGGGGGAGGAGCGATCTGAAAGAGGTATGTGCTTATACAGGTTAAACTGCATTCTGAGAGAGCTTTATCTTTCTGATGCCACACTGAAATATTTATATGATCCTCAAATAATGCACGTGGAGTAGACACAGTGAACTGCTGGTCAACTTCCAGAAAAGTTGCTCAGTGTTTTCTCAGAAGGCACCATCCTTCAGCTTCCGGGTAAAAGAGGAACCATTGTTGGGAAATAATCCAGTGATCCATCTAATTATTTTCCGTAGCTCAGCACTTGGTGGAAGATTTTTTAAAAAAATGTAAATAGCTGCTTTTCTGCTGTTGGTGTTTCGTTCCTTCTGAAACAAAAAGTGCCCAGCTGCCCTCACAATAAGATGAAGAGAGAAACAAAAACTAAAAAGGCCTTGACCAAAGGCTTAAAATGTTTTGGGGACTCTCCCTGCCTCTGCAGCCCAAGACCACCCTCTCCTTCATCTCCCCCCATGCAGCAAGCATGGCCCATCACTCCAGTCCCCAAGCTTAGGAGTGATACTGGTTGGTTTTGCTGAGCCTGCTGAGGAGCTGGAGTCCATCAAGGCTGGTTTATCCATCATCTCTGTTCCTGGCAGATGCTTCCTCCTAAGAAGACAAGTACTGATTTAGGAGCTCAGCTGAACTTGTGGTCCCTGGAATGCGTCCCAACAAGGACACTGCCACTCAAAGGAGTGTGGTCCAAACACTCACACATGAACTATTTATTCCCTTAAAATGTGGAGTGCTTCATTCCCAAGTTGCAGCACAACTGTTTTTTTCCCCAAAGTACTTAATTCCTATTTTCAAGACCTAGGAATTTGCAGTATCATATCAGTGCACTCATAGTGTTGATGCTTCTTGTTCTTTACTGTGTTTTTTTAGTAAACTCTGTGTTCCCATGTACTCTCCCATAGTTTGTTTGAGCAGGAATGTTTGTCTGTAAACTATGCCAAAAAGAGGGGTTAAAATTCTCCAGAAGTTATAGGAGTTAACTGAGGAATTCTGAGAGGAAAAGAATTCTTCTAAATACACTTTAATTAGGATTTGTCACTTGAAAAAATCATAAGCAGACTCAAATCTCTGATAATCCAGAACTCTCTATCTACAATCTGTTAGTTTGCTTGAGGAGGAAAAATCTTTTCTGTTGTATCCCAAAATCCAGGCCATCAAGGTCTGTCCCCTGGATGATTAAGACACAGGTGAAAGCTAGCAACAAAAGTAAAAAGCGTCAAGTTCCTCTTCATCTTTCCCTCCCACTTGTTGCCTATTTTTAATCCCATGCTAGATACAGTTGACAGGCAGTGATCTAAACTCTCTTAACAATTTGGCTTTCAAACATGTTTGAGTTGTTTCTTCCAGATCCAGATCTCTCCTTTTTGCTCTGTGGGTTGGCTCTTACTGACTTCTCTCGGCACACTGTGTGGTCCAGGACATTTATTTCACCTGCTAAATACCTATGGGGAAACAATCTTGAGTTCTTCAGGAGCTCTGGTTATCTCTATTTGTTCATCTTAAGTTGTAGTTTGCATTGCTTGTGCTGTTGGCTCTCAGTGTCATGTGTGAGTCTCTCTCCTGTTAGATGCTTAAGCATTATTTATGGAGTGTTTGTAAACTTACAGGCAGCATGTCTGGGAATGTTTGGTGTGTTCCCATGGAACTGAACTGTATTTTGACAGCTGGTAAATGCCGCAAAGCCTCCAGAGGCCACTGCTCCCTATCTGCCATTCCTCCACCATTTAGCTGGCTTGTGATAGCTGTTCTGCAGACAGGGCTGTGATTGACAATCTCAATTTCAAAATGCAGGCTCTTCCATGTGTCTGTTATTTGTAGGATTCATTCAGACCAAGTAGTTTTGCTTTCTTCTGTAAATACATATGTTGGAAATTGAGTTGAGAGTTGGTGTTAGCAAATCCTGTTTTTAATATTAAAGTTTCTGTTGTGAGTCTTCACAATTAAAGCACTTTGCCAAGTGTCTATATATCTTTTTATTAGAGTAAACTAAGGAGCAGAGAAGTTAAAAGCTTTCTCAGTGTCACAGGGCATTCAAGATCAGATTCAAGGGAAAACAGTACAGTTCAGCTTGGGACCTTGTCTACTTTTATGGTTACTAACACCCCTCCCTGTAGTAGCAGAAGTCACCAATTGCTTCTCTTCAGTCTAATCTCTCCCCATTGTTTATGTTTGGATGTGAAATGAGGTTTCAGTCATCATTTGTAGTGAGTCCAATGAATGTTGAAACCTGAAAAAATCCTGCTGTTTCCTACTTGAGAGGTGCCTCCTGAAACTGTGGCCAGCTGTGCCTTGGCCCCGGCAGGAAAAACAAAGAATCTGGACTGTAGTGTTCCTTGAGGTAAAGGATTTTTTGGTTTTGAGGTGTTGTGAAACTTTTGTCAAAATGATTCCTCACTTTTATGTAAGGGAATGAATAAAAGAATGAACACGTTGTAAGGCTGGTCTTGTCATTGGTCTGTTTTTGGATACTCTCTAGTCAGGTGGGTGAGTAGATACCATGAAACTCTTGCTAATGATGGGTAAAAAAACAGAAAGAGAATTGAATAGAATAAATTTAGTCTTTCTATTTTAAGTTCTCTTTTTTCACTTCCCTGGGCATTTCCATTCTCCATCACTCCTTGTATTCAGCTTGGTTTACTTATCGTTATTTATTATAGGGGAAGCCTGGGGGTTTTCAGGGTAACAGTTTTGTAGGAAAAATAGGTTTCACTTAACACTGTGTAGGATATCAACTGAAAACTTGTCATTTAAGGTGCTACTGTAGTCTTTTTATCCCAAACTAAAATGCAGTTACATTTGTCTGCCCTTCAGCTCTTCAACATACTGTCCTTCAGTTTGATTAAAAAATCACACTTTTTAAAAGGCCCTTAAAAGGAAAAGCTTTAGAAAAAAAAATTATTACAGTTTTATAAAGGTATATCTCAAAGGTGGGTAGATAGTCTACAAACTTCTTGAGATGTTCCTTGGATATTAAGTTTGGTAAATTTGGTTCAGATTGAAAAAAAAATGTTAGAAGGGAGCTTTAGGAAGTGTAGTGCTTTAATGAGTATTTGTAATGGCAGATTACCTGTCTGTGCAGTTCTGAGCCGTGTCCTTACTCAGCACTCTGGCTTCTTGGTTAATGAGTAAGCACGGAAGTTGGGAGTTTCCACAAGAATTATTCACATCAAGGAGGATTCCTAAGAGGCTCGTCCCTGTCTGATCATGGAAGCACATTAATTAACCTGCGTGCATAATGCATCTTTCCAAAATTACAGACAGACTCTTGATTCTCTTTGCTGTAGGGGACAGGAAGAGAAGTTCTGAATAAAAATTCAGTCACTCATTGCCTCAGAAATGTGTTGAATTGCTGTTAGGAGCCTGCAACTGGCCATCCTGATACCTTGCTGAAAGTATAATATTGACTCTTTCTATTGAGTGTTTTTGAAAGAAATGGTAAAAGACTTTTGAGACTTTACATGATAATCCTTAGCTATGATGAGGTATTGCTATATAGCCAAACTTGTCAGTAACCATTTGTGCAGCTTCCCTTTCTGATAGGTAGGTGATGGTAGGAAAAGGGAACAGAGGAAGGGAGGTCAGCAGTAAATGGGTCACAAACCCAAACCTTGATCTTTTGGCTCTCTCACACCAAGATCTTAAATGTAATGCTGTATTCCACTGAACTCCATACAACTGCCTGCAGTAGCTTTTTCTCTGTGTAGCTCATGTAACTTCACTAGGAGATGCTGGAAGAATTCAAACTGTGCCTTTTAAAGTTGTAAGTGAAAATTGTTTAGAGATTCTAGCCATTCTCTGTTTGGAGAACAGAAATTAATGTTTTCATTGTAGAGGATCCTGAAAGCTTGTTCTGAATTAAGCAAGAGCCACAAAATATTTACTGACAAGAAAAACCAAACAGAACAGTGTTTTCTCTTCTGTAGGCAGAGTTTTTATTGTACTTGCTTGTCCTAAAATTTAACATGGTGTTGGAAGTCATTTACAAACAATGGAAACAACTCTACCCCCCTACTGTGTAAGTCTCCTAAACTGCTTTTGGATTATGCAATACTACAGATTGATGCTTAAAGTGCTTCTATTTTGATTTTGTGTTCAAAAATTGAAAGTAAAACTAGATAATTGCTCAGATCTGCTTTTAGGGAGGGGGAAGAATCTTTTTCTTAGGCAGTGCCTGTACTGTATATCACTGTTCCAGAACTGTACTAAATCCCTGTAGTATTTGGTACTTGTTGTATCTGAGTCTTTCGCAAGTAGCAATGAGGAGATTTTATCAGAATATCTAGAGATTTAAACTCAAATCTTTTATCAGAATAACTAGAGATTTAAACTCTTGTAACTCCTAATGCCCCAATTTAAAAGTATTCTGATGTTTAGCTACACTGCACTGAGCCTTGTAGCTAACGTTAAGCATTTTGAAAGAGGTCACTGTACAAATCCAGTTTGCTGTGATATCAATTCCATGCATTTAGGTGGGTTGATAAGAAAATGATTAGCACCATTTTTTAAAAGGAACTATTTTCAATTTGTCTTAATTCTCTTATGCCAGATGGGTGTTTTCTGCCTGTCCATCTTCTACTGTAAATTAATGCTATCGCTGGGAAAATGTTACTTGCAATAACAGGAAAGAATCTATCTTCACCAGGTTTTTTTCTATTTCTTCTTTGAGAAGCTCTTGTTTTATTTTCTAGGTACGCTTTTATCCTGTAAGTAATGGTAGGGCAGATGTAGGCCTTGTTCTGGAAGTTTCTGTGTTGTTTTTAGGGTGATGTCTGAAGTTAACAACACAGAGTTTCTTCTCCCTTTTCCTTTCAACTCTTCCTCTGAAAAAAAATGACAGCAGCTTGAATAGTTTTGTATTATTTACTTGAGATGTGTAAGTTTTTACTTAAAATACCGTATTTTTTCATACTCAACTATAATCTGTAATCCTAACAAAATAAGGGATATAGTTCTACCACTGAGCAAATACTGCATGACATACACTATTTCCAGTAATACTGGGAACTTTTCTCAGTTTCACTTGCACAAGATATGGAAGTTAAATTTTGCCTTTTGGCAAGGGAGCTGCTCTAAGTAGTTTTATGTGTTTGGTAGTCAAGATTGTATCAAACTTTACTATATTCAATATGTTGGAAATCAAGATGGCTTTATGCAATATTTTCCCCATAACATTTAAAAACTAAAAAAAGTCCTACTGCTTAGGTGGAACAAGATGTTAATGAGAGGAGGTAATTATGAAAATTACTCTCCTTCCTCAGGATATCTGATCTTTATGCGTGTGATCCATATTTGCACATCTCACCTAATGCAGTTTCTCAGGGCACATCTTGGATAAAGGTGGGGTGCTGACAGCTGCAAGAGAATCGTGAGGTTCTTTTCTCCTTTGATATCTCCTCAGATGAATTTTAAGTGATTTTCTGTCAGAAGTAGGTTTCATAACTTCATTTTCAGAGGTGGATTTTGTTTTAGAGCAGTTAAGAAAACGTTTATGCTTTACTTGAAAATCTGCATCAGGGACAAGAAAATACATCATAGGAGCCAAAAAATTATATTTACCAGACCACTTTTTAATTAAGCATTTTCAAAATACAAGCAAATACATTTTTCAATATAGTTGTTTTTCAGATCTGAGTAAATATTTTGATTTTTTAATAATGCCACAGGAGCAGAATGGGGTTGTCTATTAAAGACTGGAAATGTAGCTGTCTGCAGCTCTTTCCCACAAAGCTGTAATTCATTGGGCTGAAGTTGATCTAACTTCTGTTTACTCAGTACTGCGGGCTCTCAAACTATGCAAGATGTGGACTAACTTTTTGTAAGTAGTGGGTTATGGGCATCTATTTACCTCCTCTTAGTTGTGTGAATTGCTTCTCAGTCCTGGTCACAAAACGTGCCTGTGGGTTCAGCAGTAATTGCTAATATGGAAAAAGCATCATTTACACCAGGATTTATGTACTTAGTGCTGTAATAGAATCAAATATCCAGACCTGTGGGGAAAAGCCAGCATCCTGTGGCCTGGTGAGTGCTGAGTGCTGTAAACCATGCAGCAGAAAGAAATCTTTTTGGGGTAATTTGTGCTGGGTTTGCTGTAAATATCGGGAGAGCTCCTGGCCAGCACTAACTGCTCACTCATTTGCTGCTTCGTGGAAGTGAAAGGTATTTCAGATACACAAAATGCCAGGGTAATTATAATTAAGCAAGCTGTGATTAAGCAAGCTGCATAGCAAACAGTGTGAAAGAGCCTCTTGGCATTGGAGAAGGGAAAGAATCAAGGCAGTGTGGATAGCACAAATTCCCAGAGGAAAGATTTGGAGGCAGAGCTGGGCAGACCATTAAGGGTAGATCTACTCAAACAAATGACACCATGAGGAAAGAGAATTTCCCACTTGGCTGCCTGGGGACGAGCAATCTTTCCATGCAGGAATGTTTGCATTTGGAAGTGCCATTCTGGTTCCTGTGGGCTTCACTCTGTGACCTCCCTGTCCCCTTTAAAGCACTGGAAGGGTTGGGAAGAGCATTGTGCCATAGTGTGTGCTACTGCCTCAGGAGCTGTGGGGCTTTACAGCTGTTTGGTTTTCCTCCTGAGTTCTTCTGTGCCAGTAGCATCCCTTTTAACTGAATGATCTCACAGAAAAACCCCCCAGCCTACTGTCACCTCCAGTATCCCAGCATGGTTGGAAGGCAGACCATTAGAACATGTCATTTCTATCAAAAAAATGTTGCTATAAAAGTTATTGTAAAGAAGTCCATGGCAGAAGAAAGATGTGCAGAAAAAAAAAAGAAAAAAAAAAAAAAAAAAAAAAAAAAAAGTCAGAAATAATTAGAAGGTGCAGGGAAAGTGACCAAGACTTTAACTCTTTTATCCATTTAGTGATGGAGAAAGTGAGAGGCCATAATGAGCCAGGAAAGCTTGTCTGTAGGAAAATCATTGAAACTGTTGCTTCTGGGGATTAACTGGGACACGAGAGTACAACTGCAATCAAACACTTTGTCTTCAGTTACTTTTTGGATAATCTGTAGATACCCTGGCAAGTCAGTTGCACAAATCTTCCTGAAAGTATTTTTTTTAGACGAGTCATGAGGTCTCTGTCTTGTTTACCAACATGTTCATGAGTGCAGTGACCCAATAAAGTAACAAAGCAGGTGCTGACTTGCAGGGTTGCGAAGTGAAGTTCTTGGGCATTTGGTTTGTGTTTCTCTCTGTGAGTGGGGCTTTGCATATGAAAAGCAAAACACTCATTTTTAAGTGATTCTCCAGTTCTTAGTAGGATGAGCACTGGAGTGGAAGCTGGAAAAAGCCATGGCAAACAATACACACAATAATTTTATTTGCACTGTCCAGAAATGTGAGTCCCTCAGGCAGTAGGAATAACATTTCTGGAAGGTGCCCAGAGGGTGTTCCTGACAGCACCCAGTCCACGCTACTCCTTACTCTCTAAAAACCTAAAATAGTTGAGCATGTCCTGACATGCTTTACAAATGAGGTTCTGGCTTATCAGAAGCTCCAGCAATTTTTTGTTTTTCTTTTTCTTTGTCATTTACTGTCTTGTGTTCCAGACATTTCAATGCTTAAAGGTTTTCTTGCTCCATAAGGGTACAAAAATGATAGGTTTTTATTGATTTACTGGACAGTCATTCAATATGGCTATTAGGAGACACGAATCCTAAGTGTTTAGATGCATCAGAGTGTGGAGCTTATATGTTTAAACCACAAAATTCAGGAAAAGGCAAAAAAATAAATGTTTGCTGTTAACTTTTTATCAGGAGGATTAAAAAGAAGACAACATTTTAAATGGTATTAAATTGTACATCTCACCCTGGGTTTACAACTTGCTATGCAAACTCTTTTCTAACATTAAGTAACCCAAGTTTCTCTTGAGATCTATTTATGCTTAAATTCATCTTGCTGTTAATGAGCTGTGCCTGTTCTCTGTATTTTTAGGAATGCCAGGTCTGCTGTAGAGCTTTATATGCTCATTTCTTCCAGAAGGTGATTCAGAGGGGAGGGGACAGTTAAAAATCATTTGTGGTTCCATTTTCTTACCTCTTTTTGCAAGTCAAGGGCTGAACCTTGAAATTACAGCAGGAGCAATGCTGTATTAATTAAAAATAAATTTGGGTTATGTTTGCTTCTTTCCAGTTTCTCCTTATCAACCCCTGTGGCTATTCCCTATTTAGCATCATCCTGTACATCCTCAGTGGAACAGAGCTGTGCTTATTTTCTCTCTTCATTGCAAAAGAGAGATCACAGGATCATAGGTAGTGATGCATGTATAGCTTCACTGTTTATTTTCAGTTTATAAACCATAGGAAAAGGTCTTGATTAAGTTGACTAAGATTGGTTATTTACATTTCTTATTTGGTTTTTGGCTTTCACATTCCCAGTAATGAAACAACCAGAACAAAAAAATAAAAGGATGATTCCTACCTGGAAACCAGGAAATATCAAGTGGAGTATTGTGCCCAGAAAGGCAGATCCAGCTCATCTTAGAAACACTGAATGGTTTGGGTTGGAAGGGACCCTCAAGGTCATCTCAAAAAAACAAACCAAACCAAACAACCCAAATAATGCCAGATGCAGTCAGGAGGGTGGACTGGATCTGTTCCTACAACTTCATACACAGTTAATGAGCAAAATTTTTGGTTCATAACACTTGCACCCATTTAGTTTAAAAGCCTTGGTCATATCCATGGGCTGAATTGTGTTCCCTCTGATGAGGTTATCTGAGCAGCAGCTTTCCAGCATTATGAATGATGATACAGTTCTCTCAGCTAATGAATATTCTAGTTTTCCAGATACTTGGAGGATTAGATCATAAGTGCTGGCAGTAGGATAAATTTCTGACTTGGAGGCTTGTGCACTTTGAGAGGCACTTAGACTGCATGATCTGCTGATGTTTTCAAAAGAGCAAACTAAAATTGTTTTCTTACTGCAACGTTTTAGCAGGCATTTTTATAATACTGTTGAATGTCCAGTTTCTTTATTTCCATTTTTTTCCCTCTTCATGGTTCACATAGACTCATTAACCCAGTACATTTAAAATAAGACAAATTAAAAATTCCTTTTTATCTTAAACTGTAATTGACATACTATCTGTATGGTATTTGGCTTTTCCAGTGTGAAGGGAATTCAGTGGAAAATACAAAAAAGACTACCCAAACATAAAACTCCTCCAGTGTTTTGAAGGGAAAGGCAGTGATTGCTGTTTGCTTTGAAAAGATGTTGTTGGCATTATCTATTACTCTTTCTGGAAAATACATCTAGATTTCCAGAAAGCTTATAATTGAGCAGAAAAGTCAAAATTGAGCACAAAATTCTGGAAGGGTTTGGATTGGAAGGGGCCTTAAAGCTCATCCAGTTCCAACTCCCTGCCACAGCTGGGACATCTTCCACTATCCTAGGGGGTTCCAAGCCCTGTCCAACCTGGCCTTGGACACTGCCAGGGATGGGGCAGCCACAGCTTCTCTGGGCACCCTGTGCCAGGGCCTGCCCACCCTCAGAGCCAAGAATTTCTTCCTAATATCCAATCTATCCTCTGGCAGTGGGCAGCCATTCCCCCTTGTCCTGTACTTCCAGACCCTTGTCCAAAGTCCCTCTTCAACTCTCTTAGAGCCCCTTTAGGCACTGGAAGGCCAGAAAATCTTGGATGTTATAATGGATCCTAGATAAAAGTATTCATCAAGAATGAACTGGAGGATGGGCTTGGAGTTTATCTTCTTTGTTAGAGCAGAAATATGCTACTGGAATATGCCTGAATGTGGAGCCCTGTCCACTTGATTATGGTGGTACCTAAGCAGTTACTGTACACTGGACTTTCTTCAGCTATTTTCCTTCGGCTTGGTCCTTCGGAAAGCTGTGAGTAGCTCACTGTCCTCATGTACTGGTTGTTACAAAGACGTCTATGAAGCCTTTTGCAGAGTGGCTTGCTTCCTTTGGAGAACACACGTTCACATGATAAACTTGATATGCAGTTTTGCAATTCAGTTGTGCTGACTAACAGCTGCCCAGTTTCTGTAGTAAGGGCGCCTCCGCGAGTCCCTGCAGGGGTCCCGGCTGGCTGTGCACACACAGCTGAGGGGAACCCTCTCCCTTTGGGGGTCCCGGCTGGCTGTGCACACACAGCTGAGGGGAACCCTCTCCCTTTGGGGGTCCCGGCTGGCTGTGCACACACAGCTGAGGGGAACCCTCTCCCTTGGGGGGTCCCGGCTGGCTGTGCACACACAGCTGAGGGGAGCCTCTCCCGATCTCCGAGGGGCAGGGAGTGGCTCAGGCTCTCGCCTTGGCGGGTGAGGCAGGAACACGACTGCGGTGGGAGAAAGGAGTGGGCTTCGAATGGAGGGATCAGTCCAGGTTTATTAGGGACCTTGAGCCCAGCACCACCTCACTTCGAAGACCAAGCTCTGGGCTATCAGGTATATTATAAAGGAGGAGGGAACAAAGATAGGGAGCCAATGGGGAAACATGGGGGTATGGACATTGGGAAGATGGGTCTCTGGGGAGACCAATGGGGGAAACCTTCGGGAGGAGCCCTGGTTCCTGAACCAGTCACTCGACGCCCTTAACAGAAGTTTCTAGGGGAAGGGATGGGCTGCTGAGTGACGGACAGGACACCAGGGAGGGGTTGAGGGAGGAGCCAGGGGATTGACATGAAGGAGGAGGGAGGAGGCAGCATGGGCAGAACCACTGAAATAGGGGAGAACTGGGATAAAGCAAGGTACAGAACAATTATAAAAAAGCATATAAAACACAATACAACAAATTTCTTGACCGTTGCTGGGGAAGTGGGAGCTGGGAGCTGAACAGGGGCTCAGATTCAGCACAGCTCCTTCAGTGCCCTCCTTAATGACTCAGAGCCAGACCTGGTGTAGAGCTTAGCTACAGGCCATTATTCACCCCTTTCACAGATTAGGGTTTTTTTTCCTCTCATGTGGAAGGGATTGTGTTACTTAATTGAAGGGAAAAAACCTCAGCCTCTACTTAGTCCCTATGTCCAAAAAAAAAAAATCTTCCTAATTAGACTTAAATTATGCATTACATAGAGGAAAGCCATGGTTTTCCTCCTATCAAAATATTTTGGACATGCTCCCATTTCATAGTGTGATTTGATAGTAATGAATTGTTCGTTCATCCAGAGCCTCATAAGGGTCTGTCCAGCCAGCCCCATTGTATTAATCCTTCCAAAATGTTGTTTCAGCTGTGCTCAACAAATGATACCAACTTGTGCTATCAGAAATAATTAACAGAGTCTTTGGGCTTCAGGCAGCCTTTCTTCTCTTGTGTGTTTCTAATGTCTGATGTTTGAGTTTGAAATTAATGAAGGGGATTTGCACTTTTGTTTCAAGCTTGATTTTGGCAATGGTGACAAACAGTGGCCTTTAGTGTTTCATGTTTAGTCCTGTGTGTTCACAGAGGAAAGAGAACTCAGGGCTCCAAAAAGAAATATTTAAATGGCTATTTCTTATGTACTTATAAAGAAAAAACAGCTGACAATACTTCCCCTTCTCCCTACCAAGTAGTGGTTGTGGAATATTGGAAAAGCCAATTGTTGCTCCAAGTGTTCTCTGTTTCCAAAAAAAAGGATATTTGGTGTAAAATGCTGTTTTTATCTTGCAGCATATGCTGTGCGACAGCCTTGCCTGCTGCCTATTTCAGAATCCACAATTTCCTCTACTTTCTGATCTTTGAGTGTAAAAATCCAGATTTTTCATCCTCAATACACTTGAAACCACTTTAAAAACAGTCAGCTGTTGTTACTGAGCTAATCATGTTATCCTGTGCTCGAATAATTTGGGCTCTGTGTCTTCCTAAAAGCTCCCAAAATCGAGTCTGCTTTACCACCTGCTTGCCTCCAATCTGCATCCCCCCTCAATCTGCATCCCCTTGAGCTTCCAGGAGTTTGTGCTGTCAAGATTGAAAGAGTTTCCCTGTTTAGAAAAATATTTCTGCCTCTCATACTTTGAAAAGCTTCTTATGGTAATGATAAGGGAAAATATTCGTAATTATTCTTGCCTTGAAGAGTGTTGGGGAAATACCAGCAATTTAGACAGCAGCCAAAAATTTGGGCAGTTTGGGGACTGGCTGAGCATGCAAAGAACTGTGGAAACTTGGAAATATCTGTGCTTCTGGCCAAGGGGGATGAAACCAAGGAACATCTCTTGCTACATGGCTTATCTGGATGGATTCTTCTCCAGACTGTTGCAACATAGTGACAGATTTTGTTATGTAATTGTTTCTGTTTCTGGACTCGACCTAACCCAGCCAAAGCAGAAGTATCTGAAATAAAATATACTTGGGGAAGGAAGGGAAGGAAATGGTAACTACACTTTTTCCAAGTTAAGCTTAGGAACCTAAGCCACTCTACTTGTACTATTAAAAAAAAAATATAAAAAAAAATAAAAAAAAATAAAAATCAATATAAACTTGCATCATTTACACTGGAATTCAAGTATGAACTGTCATTTTGAAATTATGAACCAGGAAAAAAAAATAATTTGCAGTAAGTTTAACAGGAAGTAAATTGAATTGTGAGTTAAATTTTTTGTTGTCTTTTCATAGAGTTGTGTAATTATTTAAAAAATTTTATGAAGATACACTGTTTTAGAACTATTACTGCATAAATTCTACTTGATTGGACTGTTTGGCTGTTTTAAAAGGGCTCTTTTTATCCTTGTCTTTCTGAAGATAACTGCACTTATTAAATATCACCAGATGCATCTATTTTGCTTTCATGAGTATAGTCCCACAATTCTAATTTCTAAATTAAACCATTCATAGGAGATAGCTGTACCTTAATGGCTAAACCTAAATAACAACACAAGTGATGCTGCTGCAGGGGTAGTATTTTTGGAGAATTCTCCTTTTTTTTTTGCAGGGACCTACATGCAACATGTCAGTTTAGCCTTGTTTTGTGGAGAGCACTTTTTAAGCACTCTGTGGATTTTAAGCTTTCAGAGCAGCACCTGAGTATAATGGGGTTTTTTTGTATCCCTGGTGGCTGTGTGTGTTCAGCATCACAATATAAAATGATTTGAGGTTGGATATAAGTATGTTTTTTAGGGTTTATTTGGATAGCAGTAGTGCGTAGGGAAGTCCAGCTGATAAAGGCTGCTGCTATGTATCTTTTTGACAAGGTTCATAACAGCAAATATAATAAGCCTCTTGTAAACTGACTTCATTTTTAGATTGACTTTTACCTGCAGAGCATCAAATAAAGGCCCGGGCTTGCAACAGAACCTGCAAAAAGTCTCTGTAGACTAATCCTAGGTGTGCAATGTAGACAGTGGTTAGCACCATGTTCCTTTGGTTCAGTGAATTGTCCTATAGCACAGATACTGCTTTTCTCTCTTGGATCACCAGCTGAAAGGATACAAGTGCAGGGAGTGTGGGTTGTCACACACGGGAACAACAAAAACTCCCAGTCTGCACAGGTGGAGGATGCTAATCCCTCTTTCAGCATCTTTATTTGCAGACTTCCGTGTTTGATTGCTGTGCAAGCAGCACAATCACCTTTGCAGGCTGTACACAAAGACCACAGAGAACCTTGTTCCTGGGTTTGGAAGTGCTGTGGGGGCAATAAGTTGGACAATGTTTTGTTGCTGTCTTTCTTGTCCGTTGCCAGAACAGAGGACAGGAAACCCTTATGAAAAAGAGGTTGGATATAATCTATATTTTTGCATCCTAAAGAAGAAAAAGTTACTGCTTCATCTTTTCAGGGAGGAATGCATTGGTTATCTGTGTGTTGGTGATTCCCAGAGCAGTTGTGTGGCCCTGGAAGCAGCCTCAGCAAGGGGCTAAGCAGGAATCAGGCATTTTGTGGCACCCAGAGCAGTTCTGTGAGACAGCGTGGAACAGCTGTGATGTGCTGCAGCTTCACATCCATCTGCAAAACGTTTCACACACTAACACAAGGAAATCAGAGGCACAAACCTCAGGGGAGTTTTCTCAGTTGTATTTCTCTTGGATCCATGGTCCTTATCAGTGATGGAACAGCCTGGCTCTGTTTGGGCCCATTGGTTTTCAGTCTCTCCAGTGCTCTGTTGTCAGCCAGTGTCAGCGTTTCCTCCAGATCATCCATTGCTTTTCCTCCAGATCATCCACTGCTTTGATGTGCCTTCCTGCTTTGTGTAAAAGTTACAACCACGTCTTTGTTTCTGGGCTGTGTCAGGGCTGGCTTGTCCTTACTGTTTATAATGAGGCAGAATTACAGCAACAAAGGAACCCTGGCAAGCACCGCCTTCCCCCCAGCCCCCGAGAGCTGGGCACTGTTGGAAGGAGGAAAAACTGCAGAATTTACCCTTTGGTCTCTGTGAACAAGGTTTTTAATCTAGTGTGGATTTTATGCCAGCGAATCGTAATAAAATTCTCCTTGGAATATTTAATATTTTAATTCGCTTTGAAGGTTTCTTTAAAACTGCGTGTTACAAACACATCAGTGGGAAAACTGAGCACTTGTTCATCTGTCAGGTGTTGACATTGATGATGTGAAGATGGTTCCAGTTTCCCCCTCTCTCTCTGTAGTTGATAATATCACTGTTGATTTTCTTTCCATATTAAATAATCAAAAACTCTGAATTTTAAAGCTCAATGGAAAGTACAATGAATTTTGCAGAATCTGTCCCTGATAGCATAGAACATGGGTTTAGTTTGGATTAGAGAAGGTCAAGGATCCATGACAAAATTAATGTCGTGCAGGACAGCATCTGATGGTATGCTCTAAACCACTGTGGCCACCAACACGTACTTCATATAGAGTAATGTTACTGGAATGTTTTTCCCTTCGTTTTTTTGGGGTTTTTTTTCAGATTGTACTTTGACTTTGAAACTTTGAGATATTGAACCTATCATTTAGACTTGGAGTATTCTTGGAGCTCACATCCCAGTTTTTCCACCATTTGGTTTGGATAAAATCTTGCCCTGTAGGGAACACAGTTTGGCTTTAATACTTCATAGCTGCAATGCAGATTATATGGGTAGATTTTACAACCTCCCTCAATTCAAACGTGGTGTTTTGCAGCAGTTTCAGTTCTTGACAGATACAGCCTTTAGAACAAGAGTAAGCACTTGTGCTGTCACTTCTGTAACAGTCACAGAGGCTGGAGGTGGACTCTTGTCTAAACTGCAACAAGCAAAGCCTGTGTGCTACTTTCAGTGTCTTTCCTTCTCAAATGTGTTCTCACATGAGTGTGTTCTCACGAGCGTAGCAGGGATTTTGAGAAACTTTGTTGATTTAAAATTAATCTCTTTCACTGAGTTTCACTGCCAAAAGCAGTTTTAGTGGGGTATGTTTTTGTTTACAGCAGTGCAGCTGATCCTTGTCAACTATCTCACAGTATATGTTAGCATAGGAAAGGATCAGAAAATGTATTTTAGGAGCGAATCGAAACCCTCCTTTCTCACTTAACCTCTCTCTGTCACAATATAGTCTACAACAAATAGTGAAGAGTTTGCATGCAGGCATTTAAGATCTCTACTGTGAAAAATGCATAATGTGTAGGAGTGGAGAAACTTGGCAAGGGCAGACAGCTGCTGAGTTTGTTTGGGCTCTTTTTAAGCTCTTGTTAAATGTGAAAACAAACAGTTATCTTCTGGTTTCCACTGTGACCTTAGACTTTGAACATCATCAAAAATTCTGGGATATTGGTGCTTTCTTCTAACTGCTGAATTGCTTGTGTGTAGCATTTCTGAGTGAGAAGTGAGCATTGAGGATGCACTAAAGTGAGTACAATGAAACTACAACAAATAACCATATTCAAAACTATGAAGCTGAGGTGAAAATATGGCATCCAAATGTATTTGGCCATTGGAAATGAGAAAGGCTGTGGGCTTACTCAAAATGTGTATGCATTGTATCTGATAACTTGGACATAAAAAACTAAGTTGTAAATCCTTGTATTCTGTCTCAGGACTAGCATTGGCTTGAGTCACATGGGCTGAGTGAAATCAGTGCAGTTGTTAGTTTGGTTTTTTCAGTGCTTTCCACTTTTTTGTTCATATAGTCACAAGCTTAGTGGAAATTGTGACTTCTTGCTCTGCTATCCCTTACAGCAGAATTCTCCTGTGATTCTTTTAAAGAAACCTTCCAGTGGTAGCTGCATGTTAACTTTCCCAGTTTGTTTCTACCTATGGCCTCACAGAGTCTTAGAGCTGTTTCCCAGAGGTGAACAAGGCTGAAATCTTGTTTCTTTTACATCCATGTTGAGTAGTAATGATATGTGATCTGCTGCTGGCAAGTCCTGTAGCTGATCACTGGGGTCTAGTTCTGAACACAGTGAGCACAGGGTCTCTTGAGCAGCTCAAATATGTTCCTCATTAAAACTCTTGATAAGCACTGTGCTTAAGTTGCGTTTGTGAAAGGGAGCTGTCAGATGGTATTTGTTAATTTTTACCAAAGCTGTCTATTTTTCTTTCTTTGTGAGGTCAGCTCAATCTCCACTCTCATCAAATGGTGCCCCAGGCTGCAATAAGCAGTGGAGTAGTGTGGGAGGGTTATTGCTTTATTGCGAATCTGCGTGAATGTGAATTCTAGTCGTGGCTTTCTGTTCTTCAGGGGGATAAGCAGTGGTGCCAAGTAATCCTAAACTTGCTTTCTAACTCTTGTTTTACTCCACAGAAAGAAAATAGGGAAACGGTCAGTTAAAAGAAAAACCTAGTTCAATAAAAGTTAGTCATAAAATTTTACCATTTATTTTAAATGGTCCCCACAAGGGGAGAGTGTGAGGTGTGCAGATGATGCTGTCAGGAGCTATATGATGTCTTGCTGCAGAGACTTTTCTCAAAATGACTGTGAAGGCCTTTTAAGAGATGGAAGAGAAATGTTAATTGTTTCTCAAGTCGATGTCTTTACATTAAAAAATGCCAGCATGTGCAAGATTGCTTTAAATGTGCTTCCCAGTGCTGCTTGACTGAGCTGGTTGACATTCTACAGTCAAAAGGCCAGCTCAGCCCAGTTTCAAGTCTTAATTTTTTTTTTTCCACCATCTCTTCCTTTTACCTTGTTAACGCTTTCCTCCTAATCCCTCCTTCCTTGCATCCCTCATTCTCCAAATGCACTAGCATTTCTTTTCTCTCAAATGACTCTTTTCTCTTAGCCTTTGAATAAATCCTTTTTGTGTCATGAAACAATGTGACATACAGGACAAACTCCATTGCTAAAGGTGCTGTGAGCTGCAAAGGGAAATCTGCTCTAAATTCTAGAGCTCTTAAATTGGGGGAAGACTGTAATAAAACACCTGTTGGCTGACTTATTAATCACAGGTGTTTTGAGTTCTTGCAATTAATTCCTGACACTTTAAAATGGGTGAAATAGCTCTGGAGCTCTTTGTACCTGTCCTTCTTCTCTTCGCATGGCACCACGTGCAGGTTGGGAGGCTCACAGGTTGGATCACTAGCTCTGGGTGCTTCCTAGGATTTGTGAACTGCCACCTGAAAGCAATACAGGAATAGAAGCTGTGTGATTGTAGCTTCAATAGAAGCTCTGATGTCTGCAAGAAATGTGTCACTTTATTATATGTCTCAGACCAGGTGTTTTACACTATGATTTTTATTTTTCTTTCCATGTAGGTTGTGTATCATCCTGAACAATGGCTCCTTTCCTACGGATATCTTTCAACTCCTTTGAGCTGGGACCTGTGCAGAATCAAGGAGAACAACTGCAGCCTTTCTGTGCTATCAAGATGAAGGAAGCTCTGACTACAGGTGAGCTTTCAAATGGGGATGTTTTTTTCAATATTAGTAAATTTTTGAGCAATACTGTAGTCCTCAATCTGTGAATGGCAGTGAATCCTTCTCTTCCTATCATACCAAGCACTTCAGTGTGATCTTTTCTTTTGGAATGGGAAAAATAATAATGCCTGTTTTCTCTACCACCACATTAAAGCAAGGTTTCTTTATTAGTACTCAGGACAGGAAGCTGGACTGCAGCAGGTTTGAGGAAACTGCCCTCAAGTAGAGAGCAGCAAATGCTCTTTATTGGCTTGGAGGATGAGAGGTGCAGTTTGTTATCGTTATAGTAACTGAAATACTTTGGCTGAATTGTTTGCTTGAAATGACTCACACTGAAGGTCCTCTTAGCATAGAAACACAGAATGAGCTGTGCTGGAAGGGACCCCCAATGATCACTGGGTCTAACTCCTGGCCCTGCACGGGGCCATCCCCAAAGTTCCACCCTGTCCCTGAGAGCACTGTCCAAAGGCTCCTGGAGCTCTGGCAGCCTTGGGGCTGTGCCCCTTCCCTGGGTAGCCTCTTCAGTGCCCCAGCACCCTCTGGGAGGAACCTTTTTCTGATATCCAACCTAAACCTGCCCTGACACAACTTCAGGCAATTCCTTCAGGTCCTGTCACTGTCACCACAGAGCAGAGATCAGTGCCTGCCCCTCCTCTTCCCCTCACGAGGAAGTTGTAACTGCAGTGAGGTCTCCCCTCAGTCTTCTCCAACTGAACAGACCAAGTGACTCACCAGATCCTCAGCCTTCAAAGACCTCATCTTTACAGAAACTGGTCCAAAGGTTTATAATATTTTGTGACATTTGGCTAGAATACGCCACTGCAGCCAAACAGGAGAGGGAGTTGCTGTATTGGGCTGGACTGCAGCTCTCTAATCCTGCACTATGGCTCTAGAGATTCACAAAATATCAAAGAATGCAGAAAAGGGTGAATTTTCTTCTTCCTCACAGCATGATTGGTCTTTTCCCTTATTGCTGAGGGTAAAAGTTGCATTTAAACTTGAAATATGAGGCATGGTGCCTTTTCCAGAAAGTGTTTTCATCCAGCAAATGTATTAAGCTCCAAAGAAGTAGTTTCCTAATCTGCTGGGAGCACCTCTGAAGAAACGGTGTTGAAGGTGTTGCAACTGCCAGAATATGTGGAGGAATTAAAGTAATTTAAATAAATCCTCGGGGGTTTTTTCCCAGCCATTTGCTTTTGAAAGGTAGAATTGTCCCAGTATTTCACAGTCTGCTTCCATGTGTCTCTGATGTACTAAAAAAAGGGGGAAGAGAGGGAACTGCTTGGAGAGGTGAGTGATTGGAGTAATCAGGTAAACAATCTGATGCTCCTGTTGTCAGTTTGACAAGATCTGGAACAGCTTTTTGTTGGATTTGAACACTGAGACACAATCAAGGAGGAATTTATTGTATAGGAAGAAGAAAATCATAGAGCTTAATGATTAGCATGGAGCCAGTTTGCAAACATGTGTTGTGAAGTCAGGAGTGTGAGCAGAGAAGCCAAGGAGGCCTGAGCACAGCAGAGGCAGGAACACTGTTCTTGAAAGATATCCTTTGCTGACCCTTCAGTGTTCATTTGCAGACAGGGCTTGTGACCCATGACAAACCTTGATTAGTATGATTTTAATTACAAAAGGAGCATGGCCGGGCTGGAAGCTGTTTCCAGGAACTGAGACACCTTCTTTATGTAGGGTAAAAATGTGTAGAGTTGACTGATCAAAGCAGATACTAATTGGGACATGGGAATAGGGAGGGGAGAGGCTGTGGACAGACTGGAATAATTCTTTCCCCTTCTAACAAAGAAGATTACCAACTCTTTACCGACTGTTGCTTCTGCAAACCCTGAATTATTGTCAAAGGTTCTACAAATATGCAATTTCTCCAATGGCCAAGGATGCCTCCTGAATTGTTCCTTTTTGGTGAAGGGGTCTGGCTTTAACAATCCAAAAAGCAGGCCAGTGTAAAAGCCTTGCTGTGCAGACAGCCTGCTTTTTATCCCCCCCCTCACCTTTATTGTCTGTCCTAATAATCTCTGAATAAATGTGTAGATGTGGCACTTGGGAATTTGGTTTAATGATGGCCTTGGTGGTGCTGGTTTGGTGGTTGAACTTGATGATCTTAAAGGTCTTTTTCAACCTAAACAAGTCAGTGGTTCTGTGACAATATTTTCAAGTTTTTTTCCATAGAACAGGGCTCTGGAAGAAATTTGCATTGTGAAGGGCTTGAGCCTTCTGTCTGCACAGTTCCCCAAATTCAAGAGAAAAGCTTTTGACTGAGTAGGGGAGGAATGCTCAAGTTTGGTGTGCAGTGGAGAGGTCCTCAGGTGGCCATTTCTGGGCATTTTGGAATCTCCTTTGGCAAGTGGCTCAGGGCTGTGTCTGAGCTGTAACTCCCAGTGCTGCTGATGGCAGGCATTCCCTAATAAAGCAGGGCAAGGACACCATTCCCTGTGCTTGTCTGCAGAGCTCAGCACAGCTGAGTGCAGTGCATCCAGCAAGCTCCTCATGAATGAACCCTGACTTTGCCTTCAGTTTCCAGTAAGATTTTAAAATATTATATCTAACAGAGCACACTGCTGCTTCCTGGGGAAGGGTCCAACTATTTAATCTGCTTTGCTACTGCCTTGATATCATAACAGCAAATGGATCATTCAGAGCTGGAAAGGCACTTAGAAAGCACTTCTTTTGAAAAAAAAAAGTCTTGATAAATAGCAGAAATTGTGTAGAATGTAGAAAATTGTATTCGGTTACCTGGGCACAAATGGAGAATAATTGACTTGGCAGCAAATCAGAGGAAAATTGGAAGGTGGCTCTGTATGCCAGAGTCACAGCAAAGAGCTGGATGTGGTTTCTTAGGAGACATCATCACTTTGGATGTGTTGATGGGACTTAGAGACCCAGATCTAGAAATATGCCAAAGCTTGTCACAGATTGTGCAGCCATTGTCTGTTTTCTGTGCCTGAGATATGGGCAGGAAGAAATCAGTTTAATGGGTAACAAGAGAGATTGAAGCTGTGTATTAGAGTCATAGAATACCAGGCTGGAAGGGACTTCAAGGATCATCCAGCCTTTCTTGTCAAAAAGGAAAAAAAAATCCATCTAATAAAAATAGTACAGCAATGTAAAACTCTTAACAAAGGAGTGTGCTGAGATGCTCTTAAAGGAAACCAAAAAAAAAAAAAAAGGAAGAAAAGGGACATTTTTGAGGTAATTTTAGCTTTTTTGTTATTCCTTAACTGCACAAGGTCTGCATGGACTGCAGAGGACAGATAAGGCCCAGAAATATCCTTTAAAAAGTAGCAGTCATGGTAGAGTACAATGCCAAGGAGAGTACTTATGAATACAAGTGAAATGTTGGGATAACTTGGAAGTAGATCAATGAAATGTGAAGCCTTTAATCTCTCAGACACTGGTTTCAATTTAAATTGGGTCAATGTGAGGTTTATCTTAATTTATCTTATAGCAGTAGCTATTCACAATGATCAGAGGACACTTCATGGAGATTTATACCAGAATGGAGCCATGCAAGTGTTCCCTGGCAAGTTGTGACTGACTGAACCAGCCTATGAATTCCACATTGGGGTTTGTCCCTCCTGTTCTCTAGTCTCATGTTAACCCCCCTCACTGCCTTTGCATGTTCATCAGGGTGGGCTCTGCCTTCCATGTCATGAACTTTTGAAATGAGTATTTAAACCTTGTTCCAAGTACAGTAAAAGAAGCAGTAAGTCTGCTTGTAGTTTCAGTATAAGTAATTTTTTCTTTTAATAAAATTATTGTTTTCTTAAGTTTTAATGCTAGATCCATATATGTTTTACAGCTTCTGCATTTTTTTGTTTGTTTGTTTTGGGCATTTTTTTCTTTTTTTTGTTTGTTTGTTTTTTTGTTTGTTTTGGGTTTTGGTTTTTTTTTTTTNGTTTGTTTGTTTGTTTGTTTGTTTTGCATTCAGAGAGAGGAAAAACTCTGGTTCAGAAGAAACCCACCATGTACCCTGAATGGAAATCCACTTTTGATGCCCACATTTACGAGGGCCGGGTGATCCAGATTGTGCTGATGAAAGCAGCAGAAGAGCCACTGTCTGAGGTGACTGTGGGTGTGTCACTGCTGGCAGAACGGTGCAAGAAAGGCAATGGCAAAGCAGAGTTCTGGGTAAGGAAAAATATTAATTCTTTCAAACTGCTGACCTAGTTTTGTTTCTCTCAAGCTGAATGAATGCCTCGTGCTTTTTAGGCTTACAGATTTTCCTAGGTCAGTAGAATCTCTCTAGTTTCTATTCACCTGTTACACTTGGGGCTTTTTTTCACACCTTGATTTCTAAGACAAGAGCAATTATTCAGAAGAGTAAAAGCTAATAATGATCAGTTTTGGCGAGTTCAGTGGTCTCAAGTCCTCTGTCATCCTGGGGCGACACAAGAAGTACATGGAGCAGTTCTGGTCAAAGCGAACTAAAAAACTGTTTCTTAAAACATCTGACTCCATATATATATCTTTTTGAAATGCCATTGTCATTGGAGGGTTACAGTGCCACCTCTTCAATGTCACTGGACAACCCAACTGTCCATCCGGTTGCCCATCCTTCACAAAGAATGAAAAACAATGTTATTTACACAAAGTGCATGAGAAAGTTATGTGCAAAGAATGCAAACATCAGAAGGCTTAGTAAAACTTGAGAAAATCAGGACAACAGTCCTCTGCTTATTATCCACAGAACAGGTACCACATTGACATTACCAGTGTTGAACTTCTTCTGTACAACCTGTCATGATTTGGACAGAGCATCATGGCCAGCAAAGAGACCACTTAGCACAGCCTGTAAGGTTATTTTTGTGTGTGGAGATACAGCCTGGCTTTAGTAGCTGTAACTGAGGTCTTGGCCTTCTGTAAACTTTGCTGGGCAAATATTCTGAGTGTCAGACACTGCCTTAGAGATGAACTCATTATCCCAGTAGGATGATGTGATTTCTGGGGATATGTTGATGGGTATGTCTAATGTAACTGTGGTTGGGTTTTGTCTGGGGACTGGGTTTTTCATCCCAAGTTGTATTTAGTCTAACCCTTTACTCAAAGGGGTACTTTGCTCTGTGCTGAAGTGAAGATTGAGTCACTCCTACATGGTTAAGGGTTCCTTATCTTATATGAAGGCAGCAGTTTAAGAATTAGTGGCTGCATTCTGAGCACAGGAAATGACCTCAGCTGTTGGCTTAAAAGACACTTATTTTTTTGCTGGTCTGTAGAATTTGCCACAGAAACCATGTGTAATGGTTTTGAGGAGGAAAGGAAAATAATTTGATTATACCACTTTTTTTCATTGCTGGCAACAGCAATATTATGGTTTGTACTCTTAATAAACATATAAAGGATTGTATAGATTTCTTTTAAAACTGGGTTCCTGTGCAGGTTGAGTTTACTAACAGAAAAAACAGAAGCCAGCAAACTCCTTTGCAGAAACGGGAAAGGGACAATGTGAACTCTGACTGTACTGAACTCCTGGGGACACATCAAAGCAATGTAGCACACAAGGAAAAGCGGGAGAATAAAAGCCCCTGACTCAGCTGCAATAGTGAGATATGGAAGAGGATTGTAATCAAATATTTATTGAATAGTCTACTTTGATACCCTAGAAAGAGCTGTTTAAATTCCTGAGAGATGCAGTCAACCACACACTTCACTGTTGCTATCTTTCTTTCCACAGCTTGACCTTCAGCCTCAGGGGAAGGTGCTGATGGCTGTGCAGTATTTTTTGGAAGATGCAGGTATTGTCAATAGTTTATTTTCAGTCAGTTATGTGAAAAAGGGGATTTTTTTTGCAGAACACAGGATGTAGGTTACAAAAAAAAATCACCTGATTTACTGAGTAGAATCTTATTAATTAATTTGCTTTCTAGGTGTTTGGATTTTGTTTTTGTTTTTTTTTTTTTTGGTTATGTGCACTCATGGCAGGATTTGTTCATTTCTAAATACTGTTGCATTTAGGCACTTTTGGATCTTTAATATGTCTGTTCTCATGTTTTGATGTGATAGAAAATATATTATCTGTTCCTTTTTAGGTGCAAAGAAGTTGAATCTCTTGCTCTATCTTAGGTGGGAAAATTTTTTTGTAGATTAGAGATGTGAGCTGAGTTTCCTGGGATTCAGACATCCTATTCACTCATTACAGAAACTGATTGTAGGAATGAGTGAATGCTTTAGTATTAAAATGCAAATCTAGTCAATGATCTGACTACCAGTTTAAAAAGTAAACAGCTTGTCTGTTTCAGAAACCTACACAGGCTCTTTGGAAATGAACTAGGAGGGAAGCTTCAAGTACAATAATAAACCCAAGAATTTTGGCATGGATTTGTGTATCTGGGGAGTCCTTTTCTAAAGGAAATGCTGTAAACCTCTCAACTTGCTTAGCTTGTAGTTAAGACTTTCTCATACTAAAAGTCATGAAACCATTATTTCTTGGGAATAATATTGTAATTATAACTGGTCTGCCAGATTAGCCTACCAGTCCTTATAAGTTTTAATAGTATGTGTTAATAAATAACTGAAAAGACTAAGCAGGAAATTTTGAAGCATGGGTAGGTGTTCCCCCCCATACACACACATTCATAGGAGCACAATTCTGCTCTCCAGAACAAGTTCATTGAGAAGGTACCGCACATTTTTGTGTGTTCTGTGCAGAAGTTACTGAAGGTAGAATGTGATGTGCATAGGTTACATTTCAGAGGTGATGTTTTATCTTTGTGATGGCAAAAAAACAGCCTATATGCTTGTGGCTTTGGTGTCTATGAAAAGTCAGCACTTAAAAAGAAAATTAAAAAAAAATACTGGGATTTTAAAGAGTCTGTAAGTGGGAGCTTTTCTCAGGTTTGCATTTAAATTGGTATGAGCCATTATATTGGGAAATATTCATCTTGATCTTTGTCCTAGGTTCTGGTGCAAGGCTGTTTCATGGGGCAATGGTGCTCTGATCATACATATTTAATGTGATATACAGAAATCCATTTCTCTTGGACACCTAGAAGTTTCTCAAGCAAACCTGTGTAAACCCAGTTTCTGTATTTTCAGTTGTTTATTTCATGAGGCTGAAGCATATTTCCTGCTCTCCATGCAGACATGTGGAAAGGTAAAGATGGCATAAGTGAAAACCTTCCATAATTTATTAGCTGTTAGTAGGAAGGTAATATACTTGTGTGCTGAAAGTACAAAATAATTTTACTCAGTAATCAAAATAATTTAAAAATAGATATTCTTGCAGTTCTTTTCATTGCCTTTATTAGGGATTGCAGATGGTGGTGGATGAAGCCTAAATACCAAACAGATCATTAAGTCATGCATTTATATTCTAATTGGCAAGTTAATATTCACATCTTAGTGCACTTTTTTGACCTCCTGCTTTGCAGTGACTTCCAGTTTACCTTCTATTTTTATATGAAATTAGTCACTGATACATTTTGGTAACTAAATCACAGAGGTTGTGGAAATTGCCTTTCAAGACTTTTATACATCTACATTTTGTGAAGGAAAGTCACTCAATCTGATATTTTAATATGAACACTGCAAATAGCAATACATTTTAACAAACTACTCCTCCTCAAGGTTGTAAACCTCCCTTATGTCAGTGTGTAATGCTGCTAAATAGGCAAACACTGATTTTTGGCTCATCATTGCACACTGTAAATGTTCTCTCCAGTTAAATCAGCACTTACCAGTGTGAGAGCAGATAGATTTGCTGGTGCATTGAAGGATGTTTGTGTCAACCTCCATTCCCTACACTGCTGAAACCCTCAGTTAACTGCTGAAGCTCAGGGACGGTTCACATTCCTTCCTATGCACTTGTCACTTTGTTCTCCCTCTGACCTGCCTTTGCATACTGAACTCTATGACAGCTGTTTCTAAAATACTAAAAAAAGGCTTAATGTGAAACTGGTATTTCAGTTTCCTGGTTTATTCAAAGTATTCCCTGGTTTATTCTATTGCTGCCATTTGTATCTTTGAGTTATAGGTGCTGCCTTTTGTTTGAAAACCTCCAAGCATTTCACAAAAGTGACTAATTCTTTCTTTGGCTTGTTTTGCAAACTGAAGCTGCTGTTTTTCAAACCTTTCTTCTGAGTAGCAAACATTCTTCTACCTTTAGAGTAAACTGCTTTCCTCTGCTGCAGTGGTGCAGAGCAGAGAAATGTTATTGCTCCCTTAACAGGTATATTCTTAGAGAAAAAAAAAAATCACGATAAGCTGGTATTAATGGCTCTTCCACAGTAGACTACACTGAGACTTTTCATTTGAATATTCTTTTTCCAGATTGAGGCCTGACCAGTTAATTTAGAGCTGCAAATTAAAAGTCTTGCCGATCTTAATGGTATTTTTCTTCCTAGATCCTATAAAATGGGGACTGCAGAGCCCTGACCTAGAGCTGTCAGATAACTTTTTTGTCTTCTGTCCTGTGATTTGAATATGAGTTTGTGCTGGAAATTCAAAAGCTGTTCTCCTGGTGTGTGAAACGTGAGAACAGGGTGTTAACCTCAATTTTCATTTTGAAATTGTTTTCCTTCTACCCTTCCTTCTCTTGTTGTAGTATTGAAATTAGGTTATAATTCTGTAAAGCAGCTTTAGTTTTAATAGGTGGGAGTTGAAATAAGTTTAATGCTTTACTTGATCTTTGTTTATTCAAATGTGGTTAATGACCTCCTTGAGTAAGAAAACACAGAACCCCACTCTCCTGACTGTCTTGTGCAGTGTTAGATTTGTAGTTTGAATTCTGAATTACTCTTTTGCTGGCTACAACTTCCTGCAGAAAGGGGCAGTGAATTTTTTCCTTAAAATGCCATTAGAAGTACCAGAGGGTGAGTAATTTGCATGCAAACTTTTGATGTCTCAATTCTCTGACTTCTGGGAGAGGGACCTGCACCAGAGAGCTGCATGTATTTTGAATATGTTGTTCTCTGTGTGCTGAGTGTTGGGGAAGCATGAGACTTAAGCATTTTTCTGAGTTATCTGTAAAAAAATAATAGGGTAAATAACAGATTTGCCATTTCAGTCTGGATATTGTATGGGCCTAAAGTAAGATTTGAAGAAAGTATCTCTATGGATGAGGTGTGTTGTGGAAGGATGGTCACGTTTTTAATAAATAATAGTGATGAGGGCTGAAGAGCCAGAGCTGAACCTTATAATTGTGCATGGGGATGTTGGTATGATTTAATAATTTAACTGAGGAAAATGCTGTTTCTAGAAATTTGGCTAATGTAGAGGCTATTCAGTGGCATCTCACATCTCCTTTAATCTGCACCAGAAGTGCGATTGCATGAATTGAACAAAAACATCTGCAGCTTTATCTTCTGATTTTTCTCTAGGAGAATCAGACAGTTGCAGATGTAGTGATTTCATAGATAGCAGGTTGGTGTGTCTGTGGTTCCTAAGGTAGCTAACATGTTGTGTGGAGCACAGAAAATCTGATAATAGTTTGTACCTTCAGCAGAAGTTTGAGATCCTTGAGATCTGTATCTTTAGATCTGTATCTGTATATTGAGATGCTGTATCTGTTGGTTTTACTGTGTAATTTGAAAAAGAGAGAAGACCTATTTTCCAGTTTATTCCTAAAACTGGAAAAGAGGTCTCTGCAGAAGCATTTACCAAAACACTGAGCTGTAAAACAAGAGTTCTGTACACTGAGCACGGGCTGTGTTCATGCTGCAGCTCTGGGAGCACTACAAAGACTGGAGTGTGTTTGGTTTTGGGGATTTTTAATCCTGGATTGAAAAGCAGGGCTTGTTAAAGCTGGTGTTTTGTTTTACACTTTTCTTCCAGGCCATTGGTGTCAGTAATGCCTAGGAAAGGTTACAGACATACACACTGAAGTAGCTGCAGAGCAGCCCCTCTGTCAGTGCAGCAGCAGGGTTAGGGTTCACCCAGGACTTCATCCTGGATTTGTTCAAGGCTGTGCTGGAGGGGACTCTGAGCAACCTTGTCTAGTGCAAGTTATCCCTGCCTGTGGTATACATTGGAGTTAAATGCTCCAACCCAGACCTGTGATCTTCTTTAGAGGGGTAACACCAGAATGGTTTAACACAGCAAGTTCGTGTCACAGAACTGTAGGCTTTGGGAAACTTCTACTTCTGTAAATGGCTTCATGGGATTTTGGTTATGTTTTTTGTGTTGTTTTTTTTTTTTAACAGATGATCTTTAAAGCAATCTTCTGCAGGACCAGGTTAAAGAGCAGTTTGCCTCTGAGACAGTTCATGCTGGGAAAGTCTCCTTTGTCAGGAACAAGCTTTCCCTTTTAATGATTGCTCTGAGAGATTAATATTTTTCTTGACCTGAAGGTGCACTTAACTTTCAAACAAAGCCAAGTGCAAGGCTGCAGAACAGCAGAAGGAGACAGACACTGAACAGAAATGTTAGTGGAGTTTGTAATTAATTAAGAAGTTTCAGACAAATTTCAGCCTGAGCAACCAGCTCAGAAAACTCCTTTCCTGTCCCTGTTTGAAGTGAAGTCCTGGTTCCCAGACTCTGACAGTAGCACTGTTCTCTTTCCTCTTCACAAACAGCACCATAAAATAAGCAGGTTAAAATGAAAAATGAACTCTGAGGAGGGTAAATATTTTTTTCAATTCTTTCTTTTAAGAAAAACTAATAGGGTTATCCTGAGGTTGTTTTCCTTTGTCGTTGGACTTTTGAGGTTCAGTTGAGACAATGTGACATCTCACCCTGAGGTTTATTACAGCTCAGCAGAGCCCCAGCAATATAGTTCTAGTAAATGTTTTCCAGGCAATGGGTTGGGTGTTGTGTTAGTGGCTGTGGGGACTGTGAAATGTTCAGCAGGACAGGCACTGCAGCTGAACAGAGAATGCAGGTGTGTTTACAGCAGTCTGGGGAGCTGCACTGCCAATTCCCAGCCCTGATCCTTGGTTTTTTCATGAATGTGCAGCACAGAGGAGTTCTGGGCTTTTGTGTCAGATCAGCTGCAAGTTTTGAGTAGGGACCTTGAAATACACTGACATGTCAGTGATAAATATTAACCACAGCTCTCTACAGAGGAAATAGATTATGTTTAATGATGTGTGCTGGGTCCAGAATGATTCATGTCAAGTCCAGGCTGCAGAGGTCACCTGAGCCCTAGTTGCTGATTCAGCTGTTCTGTACCTGCTCTTTCTGACCATGTGCTGGTTCATGACAAGCATTTCATTTATGGAAATCCTGGCTTGCTTGGAGGGGGAAGCAAAGTTTTTCCCTTTGCGTTTCTTCATTCCCCTCATCTCCATCCTGCATCCGTACAGTCGTTGTGAAAGTTACTTTCCTGCAATTGTTGATTGTCTCTGCATCTCTGAAATTAAACCTTTATTCTCCAGTTAGCTCCATGGTTGGCTGAGCTGCTTAAAACTTTTCTGAAGCAATACACATTAGAGGCAATTTGCACATTAAAGATAATTTGTTAAACATGCCCATAGTATATTGAAATTGTGCCATAATTTCAGAACCACCTCAACTCTAGATGAGCCTGACTCACAGCTGCTCTCCAAACCTCTCAGGTGCTTCTGAACCAGCCAAAAATGTTTTCAGCTATTCTTTGTTATATTGGTTGGTTTTGGCAAAGGCATCTAACAAGGCAGCTGGTTGTAAAGTTTGTGTGTCCTCCTATGCAAATTTTGAGGTTTTACTGTGTTCAAATTAATATTGCTATTTAACATCCTGTTTTCAAGGATTCTTCCCTAGTAAAGTATACTCAAAGAAAATGTGAAAAAAGGGGAAAAAAACACGAAGTGATTATTTTATATAATTACCCTCTCAAAGAAATAAGTGTCACTCTCACATATTTCTCTTAAGTTTGATATCAGGGCTTCAGACAGGGAGTAAACACTGGTGTTTCCCATAAGTTGATCAAGTTCTATCAGAGACTTCTGCACACAGTATCAGCAGTACTAAATTGCTCCAAGTATTTCAGCATAAGGTGTTTGTTCCTCACTAAACATTTGGTTTGTTTGTTATGGACTTTTGAAAGGCTTTTGTCTGGTAATTTGCTGCATCACAGGTGATCTCAGAATACTGCCATAAAGCAAAAGGCCTTTCTCTGCTGCTGTTACTGATTAAATCTCCCTTACCAAGAAATCCTTTACTGCAGCAAACAATGTGAAGTGTTGCTGCCTCTAGAGCACCTTGTTTCCCTTGCAGCACACAAGTGTGGTTTCCCTGAAGCATTTGGGCAGCAGTGGGTGAGGTCTGTGTGTTTGCTCAGCAGGATTAAACAGAGATAGCACAGTTTGCAGACTGCCACAAGCTGAAGTGCAGCAGCTGAAGAGTTTGTGTTGTGTGAATTCAGCAGCCTGTTTGAACAAGGAAAAGGAACCCTGTTCCTGGAGGGTCAGGGACTCGGGGACTGTCACAGTGCACACTGGAAGATCCTTTCAGGGGCTGTCAGGGTGGGTTTTCCTCTGAACCAGGTGGCCAATTTCTCAGAAAAGTACATTAATACCTAGTGGCAAAACCTGGAGACTTTTTCTGAACTTTTTTTCTCACCAATATGCTTAATCTTTCCTCAATATCTGAGCTGATGATGCCATTTCTTTTCTAAGGCAGCACGTGCTTCTGCAGTGTGGCTGCTGCTGGCTGTGACAGATAAATTAGTTTAGGACTCTCAGAATGGTGTCACATGACAGATTGTATTCCAGGTTCAGCAGTCTGTTGGAATAGCAGTGGTGGCAGCCAGCTGAAAAAAATGCCAAGAATCAAATGCATCTAGCAGCCAGGAAACCAGAGCTCCTGGGTAACTTCATAGTAAGCTCAGGCATTGCAGTGAGTGTGACTTGGCAAAGGAAACCTGCTTCTGTCAGTGCTAAAAGCAAGGCTCCCCCTGATAATGATAAAAGGCAGCAGTACAACAGAGCAGCATTTAAAAAGACTGTTATATTGACGATGGGAAGAATGCTCTTCTGGCTTTTTCCTTACTCCATTGCTGTGGAAATTCTCAGCCTGCAAACAAGCAAGATCCTGTTGCCCTCAGCTTTACAGCACTTTGAACATGTGAACTATGTCCACATTTCTTCCAGGCTAGGACCCACAAGTTACTGGCCAGAGCTGATGGAGTTAGCAGTTGATCAGCTCCTCATTGCCAGCTCAAGCCTTTATCTCCTCCTGCTGGATGGGATTGTGCCTCAGCAGTTCCTTTTAGTTGACAAGAAATGTGTTCTTGGGTTAAATCACCAGTTACCCAGTCTCTTGATATACCTGCATTGGGTTACCTCTGCTACAAACTCCAATGCCTTCAAAAATGCCTAATTAAGACTAAATAGTCTGAGTTTGTGTCTCAGTCTTACAACCACAAATATGCATTTTTGTAAAAGAAACTCAGAAGCTTCCTTGGAAATGAGTAAAAATAACCATAGCCTCTAATGAGGACCTGTATGAGTCAGCTGGACTTGGAGCCTGAGAATTTGTTTGATGTTTTATTTCTTGGCTTAATGCTACATGTGATTTCTATGTCATCCTTAGTATTAGATGCTAGAGTAGATGGGAGCAGGTAGTATTATTATAATACTGAATAATTGGACTCCATGGGGGCTAGAAGAGGAAAGGAATGAGACTGGACTCATGGAAAGATAAAGCATGAATGTTATAAAACAGCAAAATGGAAATGTCTAACTGAAAATCTCATTTGTGCTTGTGGCTTAATGATCCTGGAGGCTGGAAAAAAGTCATCTTCCAGTAGGATGGTCCTGTGGTCACCCAGGAGGTCCTGCAGCAAGTCATCTGAATTTCTGCTGTAGTCCTGGTTCAGGAGGATATGTGGAGCAGCAGCGTGGAAAGGCTTCTGCTGACCTTCCTGCTTCCAATAAAATACTTATTCATATTAAACATAAATCACAGAACAGAAATCATAGGGTTTTTTTCCAAGAAACAGTGGTGGTTGTCCCTTCTCTATCAAAACTTTGCTCCATCCCTGCTCTGTGCACTCAATTCATCAGCTGAAGGCTTTTCCTGTGTGGGCAGGAGTGGGAAGTGCTTGCACAGAACACAAAGACATTTTGGGAAGCAGTGTGTGCACTTATGCCACCTCTGTTGGACTGAAAGTTTGCAGAATGGAGCTGTAAAATGAACAGAAACACAAGTCAGAAAAACCAACTGAACATTTGGGAGAAGCAAATATTAACCTTTGTAATACCTGGGAGTATTTAAAGTGTTTCTTCTTGTGTCCCACTCAGACTGCAGACAGTCGATGAGGGAAGAGGAGGGGACAGTAACTATCAACAGGAGAGGAGCTATCAAGCAAGCCAAAATCCACTACATCAAAAGTCATGAATTTATTGCCACCTTCTTTGGACAGCCTACATTTTGCTCTGTCTGCAGAGACTTTGTATGGTAAGAAAGAAAATCTAAGCTTCCCCCAGCTCCAAGGGCCAGATTACTGCAAACTTTGTTTTGGATATACTCAGACAAAACATGACAAATAAATTTGTGTTGGGAAATTGATGTTATATACTCAATAAGAGCATTTTTATACCTAAGAACTATAGATGTCTTTTACATTGAGAAATAGAGCTTGAACATTTTTGCCACTGAAATAGTAGGCAGAAATTCCGTCAGCATCAAGTGATATCTGGCCACAATTATCAGCAGCTCTGCCACAGGAGAACCAGAGGGGTGGGTCTGAGAAAATAATGGCCAGACTTTGAGATGTGAAGTGACTGATGGCAGCCTAAAGACCCACAGAGAGGCAGCAGTTGGATCCCTGTCATAGTAAGGCTGCTTTTGTCCTAAGTTAGGTTGGGAGGATTTTCCATGTGATTGAAGCCTTGTTGTTTCTGGGTTTTCCTCCTAATTTGCTGGTCTATCAAATATAGGACCTTATCTTCTAAACCCTGTTTTCCTAAGACAGAGGATTCTGATTACCAGAATTTAGACCAATTCATTAATTGGTTTTTTGACATGGTAAAAATAAAATAAAAACCAGCCATTTTTTATTCCAGAAAATGTATTGATTTCCTTTTTTATAATTTGTTTTTCAGGGGGCTCAACAAGCAGGGATACAAATGTAGACGTAAGTTGATTTTTTTTTTTTAATTTCTTCTTATGCTGCTTTCCACATGAATCTGAAGATCTTGAAAAAAATCTGTAAATATGCATGGCACAATGCATCATCACTATGGGTAGTAGTAGATGTTAAATATCAATTTTGCACAATAAACAAAGGAACCTAGGATTCCTACCTGGAATTTCAGTATCAGATTTAGACTTAGCAATTCTTCTCAGAAGTGTGTAATGCTATTGAAAAGTTGCGCTCATTTATGACAGCAGATTTTTATGAAAACTTTTCTAAAGTGAATTACAACTATTGAGGCATTTTACAGCTGAATTGAAAATCACCTTTGACTTGGCATAGATTTGTGCATTACTCCAAGCAGGGAGCAGCTAGGTTAAAACAAAGGGTAAAACTCAAAAGCATAATATTGTCCTTCTGTTATCAAATGCTGGGGGCATTGCTGATTTAGTTTAGAAATAAGGTTTATGGTAAAAGAAAAGGGGTGGAGGAATCAGCTTAAAAAAGATTATTATCTTGATAGAAAATAAACTTTTGGTGTATGTAGTATGATGTGAAAAGAGTGTGATTTTCACATACTGCCATTAAATGTAAACACTTCATCCTATATATTTATTATCTGAATGAATCCTTTTTTTTTTTTTCTTGTGCATATCTTGAAGAATGCAATGCTGCTATTCATAAGAAATGCATTGATAAAATCATTGGGAGGTGTACTGGTACTGCAGCCAACAGTAGGGACACAATGGTAAGAGCTGAAACAATATATTTAGAGTGTAATTATGTAATTAAACATTGCTGAACTAACAAAACCTTGTACAGAAGCTGACAACTCCATTTGGGAGATGCTTGGCTGTACAACCCAAGGCTCTGTCTTTGCTTATTGTGTAAAGTTCTGTAACAGACAGCAGGCAGAGCTTGCAAGTAAGCAAAGCAGCTGCAGGCTGTGTGAGGGGTGGGTGCTGTGTGTGGGCAGAGCCATCTCTCTGCTGGGGAGGGGGCCAGGGCTGAGGTGCAATGGTTGTGGCTATGTTCAGTTCCAGAAGGAGCGCTTCAACATCGACATGCCCCACCGCTTCCGAGTCTACAACTACATGAGCCCCACCTTCTGTGACCACTGTGGCAGCCTGCTCTGGGGGCTGGTCAAGCAAGGGCTCAAGTGTGAAGGTGAGGAAGAGGAGGAGGGAGCTGGCAGCTCTCTGTGCTTTTCCACTGTTCCCCCACTGGGACTGCTGGTGGTGCACACTGTGCCTTTCATGTGTGTCGTGTGGGGTGGGATTTGTCTCATCCACATGGGGTAAAAAAGCTTTTATACAAAAGAGAGACAGAGGCACTGGGCTCGTGGGACAGCTCAGCCAAGATAAGCTGCTGAAGGAGTCAGGAAACACTGCAGAAGTGTAATCTTAAGCATTATCAAAATTACTGCTTTGGGAATAGCTGAAATTCGGAGACTGACTCAACATAGCATCTCAAAGCACTTACTGTAAATATTGCTTTTATAATTCTCCCACAAAAAGGCAATATGATCCTTATTGACACAGATTTTGAGAATAAAGTAATGATGATTGGAGGTTTTCCCATGTGAAACCTTTTTTTACCTTCATTGTGTTAAAGGATAAAAACTGTAATTTTTGTAGCAATGACAGGTCCATGTCGAGTCTGGCCTTCAAAAAAGGTTTCTGAACTGCACAGAACAGCCCGGTTTGTTGTAATGTCAGTATTTTCCTGATGCTTGTATAACAATCCTTACATTTCTTTTAGAATGTGGGATGAATGTGCATCATAAATGCCAGAAGAAGGTGGCAAACTTATGTGGAATAAACCAGAAGTTGCTAGCTGAAGCTTTAAATCAAGTTAGCCAGGTAAGCTTTATTGCCATTTCTCAGGTAATTACTTGTTTTCAGAGAATTTTCACATCATCTTTTCTGCATAACTTTTATGGGGAACTGTATTTGGAAAAGAGGAAATGCAAACAGCTTTGTCTTTTTTAATTTGACACTTATAGAGATTAATAAAGATATCAGTAGCCTGAAACTGAAATAGGGAAAGGGGTATGCCACTTAAACAATTTTTAAAAAGCAGTATGGCTTCCTGAAATCCAATTTTATTCTTCTGTGGTGCCAAGATTATTCTGTTCCTTTCTGTTTAATGGATTAATCAATGGTGCCATAATGCTGAAAATCTGCTTTTACATGCTTCAACTTTAAAATTCCATTTGAATGATAAGATTAAGTGAGTAAGGAGAAATATACCAGATAGTCTCATTTTTGTGATTCTTTTGTGGCCAGCTTCTGCAAATAAAGATTCAGACACAAGCTCTGAAATAAAACAGGAAAATCTATCAGAAAAGCCAACAGTGCTTCCTCTGAGATGTGTATTCCTAAGCTTTCACAGGATATTTACTTTGAAAACAGTGAGAGCTGTTGTGGCAGCTCTTTCATGACACAGGAGCTCAATCTTTTCATTACTGAAATTTGATCCCAGGGATCTCCCATATGTAAAAGTTGTTTCCCTGTGCTAAGGATAGATGTCACATCCAGATATGACTTCAGCATGTCCAGTAAAACAGTGACTCCCATCTCCTCTTTCACATGAACAGACATCCAAGGGGACATTTTCCCACAGTTCAAATCCTTTCCACTGTGGTTCAAACCATTATACCTTCAATAATTTTGCAATGAAAATGGAACATAGACTGTTCAGGAATTTCAGTGTCTTATTTTCTTGCAGTGAAGGAAATAAAGCAAATGGCTGATGTGAAGCTGTAAAGAAGATGACTAAATAGTCTGTGAACCAGACTTCTTGAGAAAAGATACATACCTGGAGTTAATAATTAAGAAGAAAGGTTTACGTTGCCATCATGTTGCATTTAAAGCTATTACTCCATTTCTAAAGTAACAGTGCTAATATAATTTCAAATGTTCCCCTTCTCCCCAGAAGTCAACGCGGAGGTCTGATACTGGATCTGTAGAAAGTGTTGGTATTTATCAAGATTTTGATAAGAAACATAAAGCTCCAGGAGGAGACACAACAGGTGAGGAAACAGACAATGTTTCAATACAGCCACTTACCTACCAGACAATTTAAGAAGTTATTCATTCTTGCCTTGTGTTAGACAATTTTTTTTTAAATAAGTGCTGTTAAAAAAAGCAGCATGTCTTTCTTTTTGCCATCTCCTGGCCACATGAAAAGTTTACAGAGGACTGGTCCCTTATGTTTAGGCTCACCAGTAATTCCAGCCAGCAGATGGATTGAAATGCTGTGTCAGTACCTAATTCTTACCCAGGGCTCTGAGTCCTGCAGGGTTCCTGCATCCCCTAAACTTTCCCCTCCCTGTTTTGATCAGCAGATAACAGCGAGTACGACAAGCTCTGGGAAGTAAACACAACCAAACCAGTGCCAAGAACTGCAAGGAGAAAATTCAACATAGACAGCTTTGTCTTCCACAAAGTGCTGGGGAAAGGAAGCTTTGGAAAGGTATGTGGCAAACTGAGAGTTCAGGTGTCTGCCTGGCTTGATCTCTGCAATGTGATGGGTTTTTTTCTTTAACCAGAAAGGTCTCACAGCTTCTTGGGTCCGTAATCTTCTAACAGAATTGTATGCAGACATCTTTGTCAAAGACACTGGAAATTCATCAGCTGGATCTTGTGTAAACCCCAAAGTGATTCATCATGCACAGCAGTTTGTCAGTGTTCAGTATTGAGGCAGAGGAATTGCCCTTTAATGCACACAGTGAAAATGGATGATTTAGTTCTGTTCCCTCCCCACAGAAACAGCCTCACAGTGCCTCAGTACAGTGGCAGGGGATGTTTGGGAGAGCAGTGTGACCTGCACAGGCTCTGTCCACTGCTGTCTCTGAAACTGCAGCTCTAGTGATAGACCAGGCTATGCATGGCTGCTGTTTATGCACTCACAATGCATTGACAGAAAAACAGCTGTGCCTGTGGTTTGTGGTCCTTGAGCCCCATCTGTGTCCAGCAGCTTGACCTTCCCAAACCTCCCTCATTTTCCCATTTAAATGTGTTTTTTAGTTGTCAGCACACCTGCTATGAACACCTTTGGCTTTCCCTCACAGATGCATCAGTACCAGTCTTTCCTACATGTGCTGTACTCTCATCTTTTATTTTTTGTAGGTTCTGCTTGCAGAGCTGAAAGGGAAGAATGAATTCTTTGCTATCAAAGCTCTGAAAAAGGACGTGGTGCTAATTGATGATGACGTGGAATGTACCATGGTGGAAAAGAGGGTCCTTGCTCTTGCCTGGGAAAATCCATTTCTCACACATCTTTACTGCACATTTCAGACAAAGGTAAGAAAAATTTAAATAGTAGCAGCAACACAGATTGAGCCTTTAATGGATGCTGATACTAGCAGTCAAATGAAAGTAATTTAGTGATGCAAGAATTTAATGTCCTTCTCCTGTGCTCTGTGCAATTCATGGACCTAGTGGAAAGTAAATATGAGTATGACCAAACATACCTTGATAAGGATAGAATAAGATGAGAAAAACATCTCTGCAGTCTGGAATAAGAAGGAGTTTAAGTCCTTAATCTGAGCTTTACTCTTGGTGAGGGGAAAAGGAAAACTGTCACAGATTGAAATCAGTAAGTCTGTTTCGGTATGTATCAAGTCTAGAAACCCACCGAATACAGGATCAGATATTTATATTTACAAGACCAGCCCACTCAACTCTGTAGGAGCCTCAGGAGTGCATGAAACCAAAAATCCTTCAGGAGAAGAGAGAGGTGGCTGCTTGGTCCCCTGGAGGCACATTGCTACTTCATTTATGGATGGATAGCATAAATAATTGTTCCATTCCCTGGTTATCTGCTAAAGGATCATTTGTTCTTCGTGATGGAGTTCCTGAATGGGGGAGACCTGATGTTCCACATCCAGGACAAGGGGCGTTTTGACCTCTACAGAGCAACGTGAGTCCTTCCTCAGCCTTCATTCCCCTCCTCCGTGCACGATTTCATCTCTGGCTTTATGGCTTCTGGTTCTGTGCCCCTCCTTACCTGCAGTCAAGTTTCAGTAGCTGATGGTTGAAAATATGTTTCTAGGCACTGGTTGAATACAATGAAGTTCACTTAATGATGTGTGGAGTTGGGCTTTCTTAATTTACATCAGTGTGATGTTGTACTTTATGGGGTGCTTGTTCCTAGAGATGCAAAATAAATTGCAACATGAGCCAGCACTGAAAAGCAAAAGGCACAATTTCAGTGTACTTTAAGACAGTATTCTGATGGAACAAAAATGGAAAACAGCATGGGGGGAAAAGTTCAACATTTATTTACTGCTATTGCTAAATTGACATGATAGTACAAAAAACTGTGCATTCCATGAGATGCTAATTAAATGAGTAAGCACTTTGTTTATTAAGTGCACTCGTGTCAGTTATCTGTAACTTCAGTTTTCAGCTCCAGTGATCTTTAAAGGATGCAAAAATATTGTATTATTGTTACTTTAGCTATCATTTTTTGTTTGAGGTCAGTTTCTACTTCTCTCATCCACACCCATGGGCATTGTGATGGCATCATTGAAAGGGTGGCATGTAAACCTTAAAAAGTAACAGTGCAGAGTACTGGACCTATCTGTGAGCACCAGGAAAATTACTTCTGTTACTGGCGCTGCACTAAGAATTGCCGACTGGACGGGATCACAAAAAGAAGTCTGGCATCAACAGCAGCCAGTTGTATAGGTCAGCTCCCTTCCCACTGTCCCCAGCAAAAACATGGATAAAGCCACACCATCCTACCTGCATGCCAGCAAACATCTGTGCATCTGGCATCCTCTCTGGGTATATTATGTGCCTATTTGTTTTGGACCAACATTCATCTGCTATACAGAAATGGAAACAGTTTTGTATTTATCCAATTAAAAAAAAAATTTGCTTTTTTGGGCCAGAGGGAAGCATTCTTCCAGATTTTCCTTCATGTCCCCTAGATTATCACCTCTTCTGTTTGAAGAGAGTGCCCCTGAAGTGATGGCATTTTTCAGTGTGTCTGTTGTGACCAGGCAGGTGCAGAGGGAAACAGGTCAATTCTAACCTTGCCACTGGTCCCCAGTGACTCCTGCAGCAATCCTGGATAGCTGAGCTGCCAGTAGCTCTCTTTCAAAAGGTGCCTATCACTAAAACCATACAAAGACTGTTATTAAAGAGGAGCAGAGGGCTGGTGTTCCCTGAGGGAAGTGGGATGAAACCTTACAGCAGTTGCTGCCGTGTCCCCTCTGCTGTTTGATGTTGGACACTGCCGACGTGTGGTGAAGGGATTACCTTGCAGGTTACAGCATCTGCCTGCATGAACACACAGATATTGTTTTTAAAGATGTGTACAGTGCTTCTCACTCCATGAAAAGATGCCCACAGCATTATTTTGGCAACCTGCATTGACTGTTGTAACTGAGCAAAGATTGAAAGATGTTTTGGTCTTTTCAGGTTTTACGGAGCTGAAATTTTATGTGGGCTCCAATTTCTTCACAGCAAAGGCATTATTTACAGGTGAGTACCAGCTAGCTCCAGGCTGAGACCTAGGAATTGTCTTAGCACTTCATGCATCTTTGAATTCCTGACTGATGTAACAAACGCAAGCTGTCTGTCAGAGATCTGATGTAGTTCCAAGGCCATTAACATGCCTGAGATGAATCTTTGTGTGGTTTTTTTCCTTGGCAACTGGAATGATGCAATGGGATTTGTGTTACACAAAAGCAGTTTTGTTTCAGTTATTTTCAAACACTGCCTTCAAATCATGAGTCTGTTTAGTGTGGAGGTGAGGGAGAAGCTCCTTGAGCAAACCGCTGAGGTGAAAGCTCCCTGCTTTTGCCTTCTGGTGAAACCCCAACGTCGATGCCTCTGCCTCACCAGGCTGAGGCATCAAGGGCCAGACCCGGATCCACTGCTGGTACTGGGAACTTCAGTTACTCAGGAGAAAAGACTGCCCTGTTCTTATGTGAAATTCTCTGCTCTATTTCAGCCCTTGGTAAGCAGGGGGCTGTTCAGTTTCTCTTCAGCCTGCCCTGCTTGGTATGTGCATTTGGAGCCAGATGGACAAAAAATGCAGCATGGTCAAAGGGAGGGAATGTAGCTTTTGGAAGCTGCTGGGGAAAAAACTCTTTCTTGGTTGAATAGTGTTGTTCTGAGAAGACATGAATAGGACCCTTCACAGGCTGTGCCGCAACACATGAACTTGTGCTGTAACTGGGAACAAGTCACAGGTAGTGCTAAGAGCTGGGCAGGTTTCAAACAATCAAATTACAGCCAAAGGCTCTCAGAATCCAACACAATCCTTTTTGAGCCCTGGAGCTGGTGCAGCACTGCTGTGTCAGCTGCTGGGGCATTAACTCTCTCTGCCTTCCAGCAGCAACAGAAGCTCTGGCTGTGCTGGATCTGAAAGCAAATGTGGAGGATTATAAGGTTGCATTCTATATATGCACCTCAGCCTCCCCTTTTCTTTGACAAGAGAGAATTCTTCCCTTGTCCCTCAAAGCACAAAAGTACCATTTTGGATGGATTGTGTTGATGGATGACTATTTTTTCTTGAAAAGCCTTTGTGTGTGTGCAGCTGGGGAGGTGTTTTATCAGTGAACAAACTGTGTGCATCTGACACAAAAATGACAGAAGCACATTTTAAAAACACTTTTTGCAGAGACCTCAAACTGGACAATGTGATGCTTGATAAAGAAGGCCACATCAAAATAGCTGATTTTGGAATGTGCAAAGAAAATGTTGTTGGTGACAACAAGGCGAGCACTTTCTGTGGGACCCCTGACTACATTGCTCCTGAGGTCAGTATGGCACTGATACTGCTGGCATAGATTCAGTGCCCTGATGGCACAAGAGCTGCTGTGATTAATCACCTGTTGGTAGACTAATTGTTCAGAAAAGTCCAAGTCTAATTAGATGTAAAAATCAGAGAAAAAAAATTGTATCTGTGTTTTTTATAGAAGGTACTTGAGATTTTAAAATATTCTGTAGCTGTAAGTTTAAAAAAAAAAGTGGGTTTGAAAATTTGAAATCCTCAGTTTTTTAAGAGTTGAGGTGTGGGTGTAGCCAGCACACCCATGAGGCTCCTGCAGTATGAATCTATATGTGTGCACTGCAGATGGAGAAAACACTTCTGCCTGTGCAAACAACCAGTATTCAAAACAAAAGGAGCTTTTAAGGGGAATCTCACAGAGTTTAATTCTGTGTGGTTTTTTTTTTTTTTAATCTCATTTGCAAAGCAGCTCAAAGCTATTTAGCTTTTAGAGCTTTAAATTGTCAAAGACTTCTGTAGGAATCTACTTTGCATCACTACTTGTGCCCCCTTCATCTTGCAAGGAAACTAGAGAGGATGTTTTTTAAGTTCATGGTTATTTAAAGTTAAAGGAGAAGACTTCTGAATAAGAGCAAAGAGCTGTCTATGGAGCTGGCCACATTCCCACAAACAGCAGCCTAGGGTAAAACCACAGCTCTGCATCAGTGTCCACAATTTCCCAGAGAGATGGATTTTTATTTTTCCCTAAGTGCTCTAGTCATTAAAGATTGTCTCTTGAAATACCTCTCCTTGTTTTTGGGATGTATTGCTGCTGTATTGCTGCTTCTTGTGTGTTCTTCTTTGTTCCCTCCTGCGTGGCCCAAGATCCTGCAGGGTTTGCGGTACACGTTCTCTGTGGACTGGTGGTCCTTTGGGGTGCTGCTCTATGAGATGCTGATTGGCCAGTCCCCTTTCCATGGGGATGATGAGGATGAACTGTTCGAGTCAATCCGAGTGGACACCCCTCACTACCCACGGTGGATCACCAAGGAATCAAAGGATATCTTAGAAAAGGTAGGACTGATGAGCAGCTTGGGGTGCTGGTACTGCCTCTGTGCAGGGAGAGACAAATCTCCTCATCAAGGAGCTGTTTATCAGCAACTTGCTCTTACAAAGGGAAAGCCAGGTCAGATTCATACCTAATGCTGTTTGCTGTCAGCACCCTTAACTGTTTTAGCACCATACCTGTAATTCTTCCACTGCCATGAACCTTTGGAGCAGCTCTTTACTGGGTGTCTTCTCCTGCAGCTCTTTGAAAGGGATCCAGCAAAACGGCTTGGGGTCACTGGGAATATCAGAGACCATCCTTTCTTCAAAACAATCAACTGGACAGCGCTAGAGAAGAGGGAGGTGGACCCTCCCTTCAGGCCAAAAGTGGTAAGTGGGTTGTTCTTTGTTCTTAGTAAACAGCAGCCCAGGGGTAAGGGGTGAATGCTGTACCTGCACAAAGGATCCTACTGCCATTTTCTCCTCACTTTTTACGAGTGAGAAAGTTGTGGATCTGCAAGCCCCTTGTTCTTGGATGGTTCAGTTACACAAAGGTGGATTGTACTCCTCTGACTGCCCTGAGATCTTCCTGTTAGGACTGTCTTCCTATTGCTCTCAAGGAGTTTTATGGATAAAATGTTCATGAAAACCAACAGATAGCTTTGATCTCCATTCCCCTCTGTGTTAGAATGTTCACAGTTCCTTGCAGTTTGCTTTTCTGAAATGCCACATGGGAGGAGCAGCAGTAGCTCCAGGCTGCTCAGCTGGTACCTACTGCAGGCACTCTGTGCAAGCATTAAATCTCTGCTGCTTCAAACTCCCCCAGGCATCTCCAAGGGGTCAAGCAGCAGCATTCTCTACGCTACTGAACTTGGAATTAATTTACCTGAAAAAACACGTGCAGAACAGACTGTAACTCAGTCTGTATCACTGTGGGATGATGCTGCTCCAGCTCACATGCTTGAAAACCCAAACCAGTGTTTCTCCAGCATGTTCCTAGAACAGGTGAAATGATCTGGAGGCAACAGCCTCTTTAAAATGTACTCTATGGAGGAGAGCTGCCCCCTTCAAACACACAAGGTTTTGTGTTGCTTGTTCCCAGAGGAGTGGGAAATCTGGAAAACATAAGGATCCTACAACCAGTAATCTTTGATGGTTTAGAGTGTAAAACAGTTTCTAGTTACATGACTATTTATGAAACACAAAACAGCTGCTGTAGGGCATGGCTTTATTCTCTGAACAAGTAGAGCCTGTAAAATGTTCTCAGGAATTTAAACATTTTGGTTAATGGCAGGAAATGTTGGTCTGATGTGTAAGTTAATGCTGTATTGGTTTTGTCAACAGATAATCTTTGGGTAATAACCCAGTGTTATCCCAAATCCAGGTGGTTCTTCTCCAAAGCAACCTGGTTTTGGTTTTTCTGTTGGTTTCCAACTAACAACAAGAAAGTGCCCAGGTATATGTGGTCCTCACATTTTACTGAATATAATTCCTCTGCTCAGGATTTTATCCTGAGAAGAAGAAAAAGGCAGAGAAACCTTTATCTCTCATGTGCTTCTCCTGTGTTTTACTCATGTGGAATGTGTTAAGAACTTATTTACCTAAATTAATGAGCCTGATTAGGCTCTGGTGTGAATTATGTTCAAGCACTGACCAATAGTCACACAAGCTGTGTCAGAGACTCTAGAGTCACAAGTTTCATTATTATCTTTCTAGCCTTCTGTAAAATATCCTTTTTCTATTCTTTTGTATAGTTTAGTTTTCTTTAATATAATATAGCATCATAAAATAATAAAAATAATAGCCTTCTGATCACATAGAGTCAGAGCATCATTCTTCCCTGCCACAAAGAGTCAAGACTTCTTAAACAGTTATAGTCTTGTTAAAATAGACTATAAAATAGGTTAAAATGAGATTTTTTATTTTCTCTCTAAAACCAGGGAAGGAGGGAGGGAGCTAGAAGACTAACTTCACAACATTTTGTATTTAAGTAATCTGTTCTGGAAGAAAATAGGAAGTTTGTCTCAGACTGTCTTCCCTCTCTAACACAGAAATCAGCAAGTGACTACAACAACTTTGACAGAGAATTTCTGAGCGAGAAGCCAAAACTGTCTTACAGTGACAAAAACCTGATCGAGTCCATGGATCAGTCTGCATTTGATGGATTTTCTTTTATTAACCCGAAATTTGAACAGATCTTGAACAAGTGAGTCTCTGAACAGCTGGACTTTAAAGCAGGGTTGCAAACCCACACTCCCAAGTGTTAATGCATTCCAACGACGTCGATACTTCAGAATAATACACTGTAGTGTGATGAATTATGTTCAACTCCTGATTTATTGGCAGTGTTTTTATGCATGGTTGGGTTTAAGATATGTGAATCATGTGCATTATTTTCTCTGTTTGGGAAAATGTAAATTTGGTTTGTGACTTGAATGTAGTTATGTTATGTATATATATGTGTGTGTGTGTGTGTGCTGTATATTTTGCTCAAGAGAAGACACTGGGGAAACAGAAAATGTCTTTTTAAAATGTGTTTGAACCCTTGGTTCTTTTATTTGTCTTCAATTAAAAGAAAGTTTAACTTTCATTCATGGCTCTATGATTTTTAACAATAATACAATTTAACTCCAGTGGTCTTTAAGGTACAGTGAAAAAAATAATGCTTGGTCAGCCCTGATCGCTTTTTTTAAATATTTGTTGTTTTTGTGAGTTGAACAAAAGGAAGCGTCAGGCAAAAGCAGAGATTCCTAGAGTAACACCAGCTGCTGTGGGAAACAGCTCAGGGCTGCTTTTGCTGAATAAATGCTACATATTTACTCCAAGGCAGTCCAAGCGTGAGCCAAAGAGCCCTCAGCATCCCAGAGCAGTCCCATCCTGCCTGGGAGTGTGGGGTTCTGCCACTAACTGCCACTTCCTGCTAACAGCCTCAACAATCACAGCAGGACAGAGCCCGGGTAATGACTGGAGAGGTACTTGCCTGCTCTGCCTGAGGAATTATTCCATTTAACTGCCAAACACAAAATCCTTCTTCCAGTTTAATTTGCTTGTTTGTAACACAGCAGCTGTGGCTCCTCCTGCTTGCTGTTAGAAGGGCACAAAACCAGATCCTGCTGTCTTGCAACACCTACTTCTGAATTTTGATTTTTAGCCATTAGAGAGAAAGAAAAACTAACATAATCACTTGCAAAGCTCCTTTCCAAAACGTTCGCCTTGCAGTCAGCTCCTAAAATTCAGGCTCTGAAACAAGGTTTCTTTGCTTCTCAGGAGCATTCTGTATCTTGTAACACTATTGCAAATAATTTGATTTTCTCAACACTGAGTAGGCACAAAAAATGTACCTCTGTCAGTTCGTCCAAGAGTTTTGGAATGCTACAGAACTCTTAGGAGAAGCCTAGAGCTTCTGGGTAGTTTCAGACTGTTAATCCTGCTGAAAGAGCAGCAGAAAGCTGTAATACTTTGTAGGGATTAAAAAAAATACACTGCTGCCTTTGTTCTGCTCCTAAAGAACAGCTCTAGCTTATTGTTACAACTCAAGTAATGCCAGCATGACTCGGATGCCATTTGAGCCTGCAACAGATTGAGGCTGGAAGGGGCAGAACACAGCTGGCATTTCCAAACAGCCAGGGCTGGCCTGCTTTACCAACCCCAGTCCAAGGGGAACAAGCAGTGCCCTGCAAGGTGCTGCAGGGAGAGCAGGAAGCTGAGCTTTTCCCCTTCACATAACCTACAGTCACTTCTGGTTTGCTATTTGTCACCAGAAAGTGATTCTGCTTTCCAAGGGGAGTGCTGTGCCCTTGCACCAGAGCAGAAACACATTTCTAGGTAAGGAATTCCAAATGTGGGTGCCAGCAGTAGTGGGTATTTGCACACAAAGAAGCTGTTATGAATTATAAGTAGTAGCAAATATTCCTTGTGGGAATGCTGGCTCCCTGTACTCACCTGCTTTGCTCTGGAGTAACAAGTGCCAGATCTGCTCAAGAGGCTTCACACAGCAACTCTTCCCTCTGGCATCTGCCTGATGTACCAGGAGCAGCTCCTGCTGCCACAGCTGTGCCTGACTGCACTCGTGACCCGGGGGCACAGATCCCTTTCCTCTGCAGAGCAGCTACTCCACCCCTCCTCCATGGCAGCCCTGTCCTGCTCAGCCCCTGCACAGGGCCCTGCCTGCACCACTGTGACCTGTGTTACAGCACAGGCACCAAAGCTCCACAACCTGGAGCTCCCACCTCCGCTGCAGAACTGCTGCAGCCCAGGGCCACCTGTGAGCACCATCTGGGTTCACTCACCCATTGGCTCTGGGTCATCCTCATACTACAGGAAGTTCCAGCTGTTAAAGGATTTTGTCCAGAAAGCAGCCTAAAAGCTCTAAAACAAGGAAGTTACCTGCTACCCCAAAAGAAATACACAGTAGAGTTAAAAAACAATGAAAGCACTCCTCCCACCTAGCAGAGAAGAGACAAGTGGTTACCACCTGGGGGGCTGCAATCAGCAAGACATGAAAATGTGAGTACATAATACTAAAAGCACAAAGCAGTAATTAATTTTGTCCTTGTCATTCTGAAAGATAAGTACCCCTGTAAAGGTAATGCTTTCCAGCTCCCCTCTGCATACAGACTTGTACTAACAGACAGCATGTGGCTGTTGGTTTTCAGCTTTCTCAGCATGTTCAAGACTATGTAAGAACAGTGTAGGTCTGGGAGGGTGGAGCAGATCTTAATCCCAGTGACCAGGTAAAGCTAATAAAGTCTTACCTTTCTCCTCCATCGTGTGCAAATCCTGGCATGCATTTATTTAATCAGCTCTTCCAACTTCTTCCTCCATTATTTAGCTTCCTACTTAAATCATAGTTATTTGTCACAGTGAAGCAACCACAAGGTGAATTAATGTAATCCTTACATTTATTTCTAAGCTCCCTAAACCCAGCTTGTGGAAGGTGTGGAACCCAGCTGAGGGTCTGGAACACTCACCTGGCACTTCAGCCACTGGAAACGCACATGGAAAGAAACATACATCAGTGCACCTTGTAGCATTTGATCTTTATTACTTGGATCAAAGGTCAAATGATTACATTTGTCTGAAAGATCACAACAAAGGCCAGTGATGAAAGAAAGGACAGTTTAACCCCATTGGAGAGACTGCATCTGAGCCAGGCACACACAGAACAGAGGCAGTCAAATGGTACAAACACAGAAGGTCAGGACAAGGGTTTTCCCCTTCCTGTCAGTGACTGTTCTGTCAGGAGTGGGGGACACACACTTACAGAAAGTGACAATTAACTGCAATTCTTAACTGTGCCTTCCCAGAACAGCAGTTAGGGTTACAGCCTGGGAGAACCCATCACTCCAAATCTACATTCAGCTCAAATCTACATTCATCATCTACACCTGCTCTCTCCAGCCAGGGCCAGATGCAGTCACTGATTTAGTATCTTTCTACCATAGAACCAACAGCTTCATTTTTTTTTTCTCTTCAAGTATCAGCACAATAGTTTATTTAGACTTCTATACAACTCTTTTTACTGAACACCCATTGTAGTAAAACACTCATCACAGTATATTTGAAAGCAGGCTATAAAAATACCTACTGTACATAGAACATGTAGCCTCGAGGATGTTACAGCACCTCTGACAGATCAGAGAGGTAAAACAAAGGGGGAGAGGAGACACTTCAAGCTGTGCTCGCCAGCAAAGAGAAGCAACCCTGGGCTCAGCTCTCACTGTGGGAAACATTTCTGCCCACACTTCTTCAGCCAGGTCTGAGCTCACAATCTGCCAGTAAAATCCCACTTTTCTAATGCAGCCTCCTGGGATGTTTACAGATAAATCCTGACATTCTGAGTGTAAAAACTGCTTAACCACCCCTCCTGTCCCAGCAGAGGAGCAAGGGCTGCCTGGGGCACAGCCCAGCCTTCCCACACCACAGTGGGAGGGGAAATTGCTCCTTCAGTTGTGCCACAAAGATGGCCTTGTTAATCACACATCAATGAATTCACTCCTCTGAGCACTGCCAGGCAGGCTCTCTCCTCAGCCCACAGCTATGGGGCACAGCTGAATTAATAAAGGTCTGAAATGGCATTACCATAACACACACACACACAAAGCTTTAGACAGCAGCACTTGAAGCAAGTGTTCCTGCTCATTCTGCACGCTACACACTCCTCCTCTGAAACAGAACCCAGCAATGCACTATGGCTTACTTCCAGAGCTGAATATATTGCTGCATTTAGCTTATTAAAAAAAAAAAAAAAGTAATCACAACAGCAGCACATTATTTTATACACCCTGCACAAACAAAAGACAATTTAGCCCTTGCCTGCAAAACTATGTTACCAGGGCCTGGTATTTCACACAGGAATTCAGGAAAGAAAAAAAAACCGAAACAACAAAACAACCCCACCAACTCACATGGTAAAAGCTCAACTAATTGGAGAGAATCCTTAGAAAAAACACAGTTCAACTACCAAAGAATAGTTCTCCTCATTGCAGAGCCTGAGCCAGCAGCAGTGCTGGCAGCTCACTTCAGTTGTCTGGTAACACACATACAAAATACACTTTGATTTAGTACAGTTAAAAGGTTGTGACCTTGACAGACACAGAAAATTCCATTTTTAGCACTGGAGTTTCACTAGGCATAAAAGAGCAACAAAGAACTGGGATGATGGAAGGTGCTTAAAAACAATACAAAAAGCCCCAAGGCAGGTGTGCCTTGTTAAAATTATTTCAGAATTTACCTGGTGTTTTTGTTGCATGAGCTGTTAGAATGGTTAAACTCACCTAACCTTTCTGTACTGTTTCCTGATGTACGTATTAAATGTGGCTACAAAAGAGAAACATATACTTTTATGTTGAAATTCATTCTAAAAATTCTCTAAAAATATAAAGACAATACTAACAAGACAAGCAGCTTTTCCAGCCCTTGACAGGCTGAATCCTTTTCTCCTCCCTTTCAGACTTAGAAAAGCTGCTCATCCCCTCCCATAAGTGCAGCAGCAAGGAAATGTCTCTCTCCATCTCTCTCCCTTCATTCCCCACCTGTCATTCACACTCATGTCCCCACTGCCCTCCAAAATACACCTGGTCTCTGGAAAGTGTTAACATTTTGCTAAAACAGCAGAATTTCCCAGGTAGCAAGTCCATCTTTAATGCTTTGATTTTCCAAAGGGAACATCTCCCTTGAGAATTCCAGAAAAATTTTAAGTTGTGGTTGGCAAACCAAAGTTCAGTTTAAAACACAGGACAATTTTTAGAGCTGATGGGCTTCCCCATTTAAAGCAGCTTTGCAACATGAAGCCTCCAGTGCTCAAAATGTAGAATTTTGCCCATGTTAAATATGCCCTCAAAAAAACTCCATGTAATTCCAGGCAATCCTTCACAGTAAAAATAAGAGAATTCTTAGAAAAAACACTTACAAAAGAAAATAAAATCTAGTTAAAATCTGACAGTAAAATCAACACGGGCAATTAACCACCTTGCATTATCCACAGATAACAGTAAAAACCCACTGAAACTGCACAAATTTACATAAGAAAAATCTGAAACCAACTCTGCTCTGCTCCCCACAATCTTTTCACTGATACCTTTTGAGTTATCCACGAGCACAGGTTTTGTCCAAAGGAGCAGAATCACATTCGAAATGTCTCGAAGGGAAGGGGAGGCGTGTCCATCCTGCCCTGCTCCCTGAGCTGCTGGAGGAAGGGCTGCTGCCCCGGGAGCTGCAGCTATAGGTGGGTGGGGACTGTCCTCAAAGCTTCTTCTCTCGACCTATTCACACCTACATTCTGCAAATTTAAAGACAAAAAAAAAAAAAAAAAAAAAANAGGTCTGACAGGCAGCTGCGGTTTTCGTCCAGCACACAGCTGTTACATGACACAAAAGGTGAGCAAGTTGTAATGCTTATATCCTCAAAATGCTCTGTCAAACACAAGGGAAGGTCCCAGTTCCTGAGCAGGAGTCAGAACCCAGTGCCAGGAACTTTACAGAGCCCCTCAGACACCCAAAAGCAGGATCTCTGCTGCCAGTGAAATGCATCCCTCAGACTTGTATCACACCAGGTCTGGCAGGACAATTGGTCCCTGTACACCATATGCAGGCCTCATTGCTACAGCTTTTAAAACCTTTTTTTCCTTTAATCACTGTTTTAACCACATTTTTCTAATCCACTGTCTCTCCCAGTCTTTATGCATGTAGTGTAAGGAAAAACAGAACCCTGCAAAGGCCATAAACCACACAGGAATCAATAAAACCTTGAGGGAGGGAAGCCCTCCTCTCCTTCTTCCAAGCATACTCCAGGAAATAATTCCTGAACACCAACAGCCATAAAGCCAATCCCGATCCTATCTGTGAGCAGCCAAATGACTGGAAGAACTCTGAATAACTTCCTGAAGAGCTGGTAACATCAAGTGCTCCCTGAAGAGCTGGTAACATAAAGTTTAAATGCACTTTGGGATACACATGGCATGTGGCAGATGTCACATCAGGGAAAGCTCCAGTGGTTTTATAACCATACTTATTAGAGTTTACATTCAAAACTAGTCTCTCCAGACAAACTCTGGGGAAAGGAGAGCCCCACGAGCACACAATGCACACAACACATGCAGACACACAACTCCATCAGTCAAAACTCATCCACTCAAAAAGCAATTCAACCCCCTTCCCCAACCCCAGTCTCTAGATTTTCAGCCATTTCTTATGAAAGCAGGCTATAAACAAGCAGCACCAGATTCTCTTTAGAGGTTGAATTCTGCGAACAATGTTCTGTCCTCACCAGTTATGCTACATCCGCATCAGCCCTTTCCTTTGTTATCAACCTTTAAGCCCTTGGGTAAATCCCCATTTTCCATCAAGGTTTCTGGGAACACACACAGCAAATGCTGCTGGACAGAGTTGTCCCAGTACTGGAAATCTCTACACCCACCAGCACACAGCCTGACCCACCCTCCCATCTCTTTGAAGGAAAGCAAAGCAACAGCCCTATTTCAAAAAGAAGCTTCTACAAGAAGCATCTCTTCTGCAGCAAGGGGAAAGCATCAGAAAGCACCAGTATCTGCTAAAAACATGAGGAGTTAGCAAAACAAGTCATATTCTGCATGGTTATAGGGGGAAAAAAACAACCAACAGAACGCGCTGGCATTTGGTGTGTTTGTGTTTTTCTTAGCAACTGATGCAACATACCCAGAATTTCCCTGGGACTGCAGAGAGGTCTCCACAGGCACTCACAGAATACTGGCTGAAATCTTTTAATCTGAATATCTGATGTTGATTCAAAGAAAATTAAATGGAGCATGAAATGGAGCATCAAAATGCAGGAATCCAGAGGTACTGGAAATTAGTCCACAAGGAGCAAGAGCTAGACAGCTCAAACATGAAGCTAAAAGAAAATGAGGTGATTAAGGCAAGGCAGAAGATACAGCTTATTTCAGTGAATGAGAGGTATTGTATAAAAGCAGCATTCTAACAACTACGACAGACCCAAAGGGAATATTGATAAGCAGGCAAGAAAGCTGAAAGCAAAAAAAGCTTGAATTTGAGTAATCACAAACAGGCTGTGGAAGCCAAGTGTGCTGAACTGTCACACTGAAGGAAGAAAACTGGGATAAACCCTGATAAACACACCCAAGGGCTTATTAAACAAACACAACAGCCAGCAGAGAGAACAGATAAGCAGGGGCTTAGAAAGGGACCAATATCCTCATTAACTGTAAGTGGATTCCTACTCACAGGAATCCCATTAGATGAGATGATGGCAACTGGGACTGCACCCACTTTCAGAACAGCCATGGGCACTGTGAGGGAAAAGCCATGCAACAAGGACAGTGCTGAAACTTAGAAAGGTGACAGAGGTTTCAGCCTTACTTTTGGGACCACAAGGTGTTCCTGCAACTGCCTGGCACCAAAGCACACCTGGAGAAACCATGCTGGGAACAGCCCCACAGCAGCAACAACACAGTCTGGAGAGCCCAGGAAACACAGGAGGAGGAATAAAAACCTCACACCTGTCCCAAATACTGTTTCTACCCAGCCATACACCTTCTTCCTTGGCCAGCCCCAGCAGGAGCCTGCTGCTTCCAGAGCCTGCTCTCCGAGGCAGGAGCAGTCTGACCCTGCCTTGCACAAGAGCCCCTCTTACCCAGTCCTTCCTGGAAAGGCTCAAAGTACACAGATTAACTCAAATACCCTCCTGTACCACTCTTGCTGTTCTCATTATGCCTGGCCTTCAGACATTTTTTCCTGCAGGACAGAGCCTCCCCCAGCAAAGTGCTGTGGGTCTCCAACAGGACAGGCCCTGTTTTGGGTTTTGCTTTGACTCAGCAACATGTGATCCTCACAGCAGAACAGGAAGATCTTGCTGAAAGGCTTCTGCAGGCAGAAGGAGAACCTCTGGAGACAAGAGCCAGCACAGGCATAAACACAGAAATAAAGAGCACAATATAAACATACAGCACTATCAGCCAGCTTCCCCTCAGCATACTGTGCCATGAACCACCATGGATGCCTCCCATCCAGCATCAGGCCTTCCTTTTACTGACAAAGCAAGGGCTGCTAAGCAATCCTGCTGTAAGAGGAGACTCCTTAGAGCATTCTGCTTTTAAATATCCACTTCACTCTGTGGCACACATCAGTACAATGAGTGCTGTGCTCAGCAGAGTACAACATGCAGACACAGCTCCAGAAAATCTGGCTGGCAGCAGCTGGCAGGAATGGAGGGTCCTGGGTGCTCCTGCTGCTTCCCTTCCCTCTGCAACCTCCACCAGCCACAGACCAAGCAAACTTTGCTTTCCTCTCTGGCCAAGCTCCTGCTCCTGTCATCCTCCCCCTCAATTTTCTCTGACAGCCCAAGCCATCCTTTTTCAAGCAGCAAAACTCAGTTTTTCCACAGCAGAGGCCTGCACAGATTTTGGCTCCATAAGAAATGCAATGCATTTAATTTCATTTGGCTGGTGTTCCCTTAGCTGTGGCCTGTGGAGGTGACAGCACTCCAAGCTGTCTCCATGTGGCTCCTCAGTACCTGGCTATGGTCAGCATCCCTGTGATCCCTGAGAAATGTCCCCTCAGCTGTCAGCTAAGAGCAACCAGAGCCATTGCTGTGTGCAAGGGGCTCAGGTGCTCCTCTGGGCCACCTTTCACAGCAAAGCTCATGCCCATACCCTGGAGCAATTAAACATGGAAAAGTGACCAACCATTCCTACATCACAGTCATGACAGCAACAGGAAAATGATCCAGGTTCTCCCAATTTCAGCCCAGGGACAGTGGTTTAACTAAACACCAAGCACCACAGCAGGAGGCTCTCTGGCCAGAAGTTATCTGGTTATGGCAAACATTCCCAATTGCTATGAACTTCTGAAGACTTCAGTACCATTTTAGAAGTGCAGATATGTAACTTTTTTTTTTCCAAACTCTTGGTTTGGGAAAAACATACCACCTGAGAAACCTAACAGATAAAAGCTTTCCACAACCTACAGTCCTGCTTACTTTCACTACTTAAAGACCCCCTTGGAAAACAGTTCTGAGGCTCAGTGTTCTCCTGCCTTTCCCTGCCTCAGTGCTATCTGCTCCATGGCACAGGCACCTCCCACAGCCTTGTGGTGCCCATAGAACACCATGGGAAAGCACCAAGGCACCACATCTCTCACAGCCTGCAGTCTCCTCCCTCCTGCAAGAGGCTTTCCTGTCATACAGTTTGGGATCCATGCCCTGCTGGTTTGAGATCTGTATCTGCTGGAGCCACTACCCAGCTACAAAATGCTCTGGCTACCTTTGCTTCCCTGTTCTGGAATGGTCAGCACTGCTTACTGGAGCTCACATAAAATCTGGGTAGACAGCAGCTGGGGCAGAGCTGCACATGCTCCATCACCCACATCCACACTAAGCAGGAAAAGAGGGAATTTAAAATCCCTTCTGCCCACAGGCAAACCCTAAAGCCTGGTTAATGCAGAACAGCTGTTAAAAAAAAGTTGTACATTAAAAACGTTTATACACATTCCTGTTCTTTGAATTGTCCTGGAACTAAGTGAAAACTTGCCACCCTGCTCCAACAGCACATCCTTAATTAGCACATGTAGAGCACTAGTGCTGTGGATCAGTGGGATTAGGGATTTACAGTAATTATGGGTTGTTATTTTACACTACATGGCAGTCCAATCACTCCCAAGGGCCCTGAAACAGATAATACTGGTGCTCTGCTGGGCAAAACAAATTCTGACCTTATCTCACACAGGATATTGTGTTTCATGGCTTTCATAAATACACTGCAGCTAACACTAAATGATTGCTGACTATTACGATAAAGCTTAATGCTGCAGGATATTTAAATTACAGCAATTTACAAAACCAGCATTCCAGTGAGAGCTGATCATGGGTTGATAACTCATCCACAATAAATTAGCCAGTGCAACAGTTTTATTGTGATTTGATAATTTTTTTCAAGTCATGTGCTGTACAAACATTTGGTTTGGGTTATGAGTTTGATTTGGGTGTGGCTATTATTTTTTTTTATTTCAAAGTGATTGGAATGATTAGTTTTTCAATTTATTTTGAAGTAGCAGGACGTAAACAGCACCCCAAGTTCGATAGTTGGTCAGGATGCAGGATTCACTGATGAGCAGGGACTGTTACAAGAGCGTCCTCGGTAGGTCTGGAAATGTCTACATTCTGTATAATAATAAAAATACAGAGAGTATTTATCATGCAGCAGTAAGACCAACAAAAATCACCAATCAGGTCCCTTCACAAGTACACAGCTGGGCTGATTGAGAAGCAGAGATGGTTTCAGCCCCCCACACCCCAAGAATGCAACAGACTCAGAGCCAGTCACTGTCCTGGAATGAGACAGCAGGAAAATGTATTTACAGTAAAAATAAATAAAAGCTTTTGAAATTTTCACAGTCCTCTGAGGAGCAATTAAACACAGCTCCCTTGCTGACAGCACCACCCAAAGCTCAAGCCAGTCACATTTAGGAGGAAGTCTTTTACAGTCTCAAGTAGGAATCCACCTTACCCTGTGCTTCAGCACAAACACATCTTCTCACTGAGAAGCTTTCAGTGTTTCCCTGAATATGCCACGTGCTTCTGTGCCAAAAGGAAGCTTTTAACATCTGTTATAGGCAATGTAACACCTCTAACAAGATAAAATATATGTTCTCAGACACCTTAACCATTCAAGGCTGATCACACCAAATAGATCTCACCTCCTTTTGCAGAGGCTGCAGAACAACAACGACACTCAGTGCAGCACCCAATTATTCAAAACCAAATGAAACTGAGACCCCAGTGCAGCCAAACAGGAATCACATCTGCTATGGCACCACCTCTGGCAAGTCCCAAAGCCTGTGCAATTGGTTTTCTCCCTCCTACCAAGAGAGCAGACCATGATAAACTGCTCTGACGTTCCTTACAAGATCCATTTTAGGCCAAATCATTGCCAATTCTTCAAACTTCATGCTTATGGGTTTCATTAGTCTTTGCTTGCTCCATACTGTGGTAGGCCAGCTCACCTTGCACTAACATCTCCCTCCCCCATGTCCCTTCAACAAAATAAAAAAAGAGATCTGCTATGAGTAATCCCCTCTCTGTCAATCACCGACTAAGCCAGAGGTGCAAAGCAGACATTTCACCCCAGCACTTGTTTCCTGGCCCAAAGAAGGGACCCAACAACAGCTAAAGCAACTCCCCTGAATTATTTTTTGTAAAAGACCATAGACTCCTTCACTGGAAAAGGTCAGAACTTCAACCACTACAATGCTGACAAACACAAGGCTTCAGCCTGCTCCAGACAAGTCACCACGGTACTCTGGGGTTCACATATACCACAAACAAACACCCCAGAGCTCTGCCTGCATTTCTGCCACGTGAAAATAGACATTTTCAGCTGAGCCAAAAGGAGGGCACTGCTCTGGAGCACACACTGCAAGTGACTGGTGGGTCACAGAACTGCACACTGGGCAATTCTCAATCCAACAGCTTCACTGTTTAACAATGCTGTTATATGACACTGTATTTAATTAAATGCTTTGACTTCAATAGGCTACTTGAAAACTTAATTTTACAGAAGCAATTAACATTTTCATAGGTGATTTAAATGAAAGCTTTTGAAATTTTCACAGTCCTCTGAGCAGCAATTAAATGCAGACAGGACCAGCTTAAGTCCTTCATTCAGACCCACTACCTGAACAGTGCAACATCATCCATATTCACCAGGCTGGATTTCCTTTGGGGCAGAGGCAGAAGAGAACCTGAGGGGTTTTTAGGAAAATGCCACTACTCCATTTTTTCTTCTTAAAAAATTTATTCACTCAATTTATTTGTGTTTAAATCAGTCTTGTGTCTTTGAGCCCACTGCAATGGAAGTGTCTTCCTGATCCTCTGTGTGCACCTGAACAGAGCCAACCCACAGCAGCGCCAGCATGGCCACATCACTTGCTAGACATGTGGAGAGTCACTTGGTGATTCAGGCAGAACTTTCCCTTTAAATAAACCCCTTCAGTTGGAGGACTGGCATTTTCAGCAACATTTTAGCAAGCTGTAAATTCAGCACTGATAGTTTGATCAGCCAAACTATGTAGATGTTCATCTACATTATTTAACACAAACAACCTACTGCTCTAAGACACCCTCATGGATTTTCACTATGCTTCTCCAGCTTTAGGTACTGCAAAAACACCGACTGGATTTCCTAAACATGATAAATCAAACTAAGATACAAAATGGCAAAGCAGAATGACAAGGCAGGAAAAGGAGGAGAAAGGAAATAATGCAATGCAGTTGTTGAAGAGAAAATGTGCAAAAGTCAGTATTTTCAGAACTTGGAATACCCAGGTCATAAAAACAAAACGTTTTTGTACAAGAATTCAGCAAAGAATTCCAACATGAACTCTATACAAAAGTGAACCCTCAGTTGCAAAAGGCTCCTTATGTCACGTGCCTTGTTGAATACACAGTTAAAACCTCATTTCTCACTATATTCCTTTTCACCATAAGCTGTTGCTCTGAAAACCACCAAACACAGCCCTTTTTTCTCATGTTATCAAAACTGACTTCCAATTCACCAGCAGGCACTGCTCCTAACCTTAGGAATCAGAGCTTTGCCTGGTGGCACGAGCCCTCTGCAAGGGAACCAGAGGACTTTAACCATGACACTTTTCACACAACCTTGATGATAAAGCAAAGGAAGAGCTTGGCAGAGGCAGCAGAATCAGCCTGAGCTGAGGTGGACACTGAGGAGCACAGAGAGCCTGACGCAGGCAGGGCACAGAGCTGCCGCGGGCTGACATCTCTGCACTTACATTTCACAAACACACTCAATTTCCTTCCCTCGGTTGTCCTGCTGTTTCCTGAGAGCTAGTCTTCCTCTACAGCTTTGGCTTAAAACACAGATGACATCATCAATTCCTCTTTTTCATACAGCAATGACAGCAGTGATGAAAAAGCTGATGATTTCTCTCCCCAGATTAGGCGTGGCACTCATAACACAACTGTGGGCTACACCTACTTCTGCTGAGTGACAAAGCCTGGCAGACCTTTATATAGTTTTTAGCCTGACACCACATCTTCAAATTCTCACTTCTCAAAGATAAACTATTCCAGCTAGAACTCACATATAAGATAAATTCAGTCAATAAAAAATTTGCTACCCCCTCATAGTAAACCAGTAGCAAAGTTTCATATGTAAAATAAAATACACTCAGCTGAGTTATCAAATCAATTCTAGCCACAAGGACAATGGAAATCAGCTCAGACCATACATTACATCAAGTACTCCAATTTATAAAATATTCTTACCTCAGGTTTATCTCTGTGTGTGTTTACAGCTTCGACATTCAGAAATATGGATTCTACTTTACATCCTGTTGACAGAAAACACATTTTTAGACACATCTGCTTTGAAAGTGAAGTTATAATAAGGATGCAATCTAATTTTGAGATGGTGAAGGTTAATCACTTTCCCCTTCTAATTTGTACCAGAATTTCCTAAATTCTGAAGAGCTAAAGCTAAAGAAATTAATTTGTTCCCCCTGGATGAATCTTATTGTCAATCTGATAATCTCCTCAGCTTAGCTTTATCATTATTTTCTTTGAAAAAAAAAAAATCTTTTTTTTTAACATACACGAACATTCAGTGAGAAGGTTTTTATTTGTAACTTTTTGTGTTTTAAACATCCAGGACTTCTGTACTACAGTAAAATTCTAAGAACATAAATGCTGCTCTCATTTCTTAAACATAAAAACAACTACAAGAAGGTACAGTGTGTTGTCAACAACCCCCATTCCTCTATATGTGCAAAATGGTTTTAACCCAAAGCTAAACAGAACTTCAAAGCTGACTCCCAAAAAGGAACTTCTGCTTTACATTCAAAAATTCAAAATGCCAGTGAGGCAAGAAAAATCAAACTGTGACAAAAAAACAACTATTTTCCAGGCAGTATAAACTGATCCACTTAGAGAATGATATAATTACCCCATACACCATGGCCACAGCACTTTAAGCAACCTCTGCTTGCCAAACCCTGGTTTATCTCACACAAACATGACTTTTATAAGCTACCACTACTCTACACAACATCACTTATAGTCACTTCCTCTGACACACCAGAGTCCATCCTCTATCACAAGCAGGTTTCCAGATTTTTCCCTTCTTTTATTCCCTGAAGTCGTAACACACTCTATAGAGTTGCTACATGACAGAAAAAGGGGATTTCCTTAGAAAGCCACTGCACATTAAAAAAAATAAAAATAAATTAGTAAGACCAGTATTTGCCTTTCCTTCAGGCAGCCTGTCCTTTTAAAGCCCATTTGTCAGGAAGACTGTGAGCAAACACTGCAGGAGGGCCAGAAGTCAGAGAAATAGTGAATCATAAAACAGATTTTAAGGAGGAAGAGCACATCATCTCCCAATGGAGCAGGATCCTTACTCATCCTTCTGTCCGCAGATGCACTGTGAGCCCTGAGACCAAGCCAAGACAAGCTCTGAACCCTACTGCTGGCCATTAACCAGGGCTGCTGCACAGCAGAGAGTTCAGAGCCCTGTCAGTCCTTGCCACAAGCTGAGCTTAAGATCCAAAGAGAGCATAGTGTGGAAAGCTTTAAACATAAACCAAAGGGACGTGCCTTGCTGCACAGCAATTACCACATGCATTCTCCCAGCTCATTTTTAATTACTGATGAGCAAGTTCCTACCTACAGCAAGCTGCAGTTTCTCTTTCCATAGACCACCACTGCCCTGGATTGCTGGGTAAAGGTCTCATCCACCCTGATCCAGCTGTCAGGCTGTAACAGAAGCTCCTCTACTGCAGATCAGACTCTTCAGGTGGGAATGATGCTCCTCTCCAACACCAGGAAGAGCAAAGCCCTGGAGGAGGCATTTCCCCAGAACATGCTTAGCTGGGATGTATCAAGCACACCAGGTCTGATCCTGCATCCTGCCTGGCTGGAGCCAAATGACACATCAGCTTGGAGCAGTGCCATCCATCAGTGCTGCAGAAATAATTTACACAGCCCATGTGTTTTCACATGGCTGAATTCCAAAAAGTAGGCTGAAATGTGCTCATCAGACATACATATCAAACACCTCAAAAAAGGACAATGGCATTTCTTTCCCTCTAGTCAAAAAGGGCAAGGACAGTATTTTGCACCACTTTGTTTCCTTCTTCTCTTAGTGCATGAGCAAACACTGCAAACATCCACATCCTCTTAAAATTTATTAACAGTCACCCAACTTCCCTCCCCCCACAAAGAAAAAAGAAAAACAGCAACAAGACCAAAAAAAAAAAAAAAATTACCAGAGAACCCCCAAAAAACCAAAAAGAACCCCAAAACAAAGCCTTGCTGCGGAAAACAGGCAGAGACTAGCAGGTCAGAAGAATCCAGTTTTAAAAAGCCCAAGTTTTAACCGCAGTGAATCTTTATTTTCAAAACCCCAGCTTGTCATACAAGGCTGGGAACACCAGATGTCACCACAGCACAGGCTGTCATTCCTGCAAGACGAAATTGCAACCAAATGACAAAAATCTCAGACGGATTTCCCAGCGTAGCAGCTACTTTGTTTCATAATATTCTTAGTTCCAACTTCATTTGAAACTTAACAAAAAGCAAAGTACAGATACGGAGCGCTATTGTTCAGAGCTGATAATCAAAGACAGCTTCCAATTAATGACTGAACCAAAATTTTTGGGCAATACATTTTTTCCTAATAAGCTATGCAGATAATTCTCTGCCTGAGCTACCTTCTGAAGTGGGATATCAGCAGATAGGACCCAGCCATAACTTAAGGAAAATGAACAGAAGGCACACACTAAGCTGAGGTGGGAACACATACAAAACTCCATCAGCAATCAGCCTAAAGCCCAAGCAGGGCACACAGTAACCCACACCCCACACTGCCCACAGAGCCCAGGAAAAGCCCCTCAGCCAAGCACCAGGAACAGCTGCCAACAAATCAGCAAACAAGCTGAGTTCATGGGGTACTCTCATAGTCCATGAAAAAAACCAGTTCAGGAAAAGAGAACAAAGTTATTTAAGGCTAAGGGAAGACATTTTGCAAGATGATAAACCTACACAAATGCAAATTTGCCTGTCTCCTGAAAAGCAATACCCTCCAACACATCAATAAAAACTCAGATCTTGCTGTAGCAGACGTGTCAATGCATGGGTTTGCCAGAAGAATTGGTGAAATAGAGTATGAACTGAGCACAAAACTGTCCCCTCCAGCTGCTACAGCCACTGGTGGTTTCAGGCCTTCAGCAACACACATGAGTTTCCTGGCACAAGGCAAAGCAAGGGTAATCCAGAGGAGTCATTTATTCCAGCAGAGCTCTGCAGGCATACATGTAATGTCAAATATAACTATTTTAAAGCAACATAAAGTGTGTTTTAAATGCTTCACCACCTTTCCTGATGATAGAGACATTATAGCCAGACTTATATAATAAATATACATAACTGCACTTACCATAAGCCACTGGGGTTAGCTTTAAGACAGTATGCAATGGGCACTTCAGGTAGGGCAGTTGTTCTGAGAAACCAAACCACAAATTACTCATGAAATACAGGTTAGAAATGACTTCGCTGTTACATTTTAGGTGAACTATTTGAATGACTTTTTACCTAACAGGATATCTCTTTTCCTAGCATGCAACAGAGATGCTAATCAGAGCAAAAAACAACTAGCACAGTACTTCAGGTGAGGAGCAGCTCAATTACTTCAACTACGAGGTTTCATGTAGGGTCAAATATGAAAAGACACACTTGGGTACTTGCCTAGCAAAACCAGCCTCTGATGATACAGCAAATTGTTAGAATTTACTGCTTGGAACCTTAAGCAGTAAATTTTTTAAAAAATAGACTGTATTCTATCAAAAGGAAGACTTACCTGCGGGCTTGTCAAGGAAATATGCGAGCAAACAGCGCATGACAGCCTGGTGACAAATGACAAGTACATTCTCCTGCCTTTCAAGTTCCATAATTACTGGCTCCAGCCTCTGAACAAGATCTTCATAGGACTGGGTGGAAGGGAGCAACACAGAGCACATTAAAAAGGGAAAACTCTTTGAACAGTGTATGCATACAGAGGGGATCTTACTTTCATATTAGTCATCTTCTAAATGTTATTTAGTGCACAGACAAATACTGCAGTAATAATTTTCATTAAACTAAGAACACAGTTCAGACCTAAGCACATACATAACACATTCTGTTATATGTATAACAAAACAAATCTTCCCTCATGGAAAAGCTTTATTAAATTAGCCACTTTGATCAAGAATTTCCATAAAATCTCTAGGATTTAATTCACATCTGCAAATAGGAGTCTTGCACATTATTTTCCATAGCTCATCTTCAAACGCATTTCTCTTCCAAGCCCAAATCTTGGGCTCAGCCAACAATCAGGAAGCTCAGCCAACAATCAGCATGCAAAGAGTTCACAAAGCCTGACTTGTTCAGGCTGCCCTTTCAAAACAAGCTTTGGGCACGTTGGACTGGCCTGGTGACGGCAGCCACCATCCCACCAAAAGCCAGCACGAGGACTTGCTGGTGACCTGTCCTGCCTCATCATGCACAGGAAATTGCTGCTGCAGGGGAACAGCAGGGCTCCTGCATGGGCACAACTGAACTGAATTTCACATGCATGATAAAGACTCTGCTTCCAAAATGTGCCAGGTACTTCCAAAATGTCACATACATCCAAAATGTGTCATGTACTGCACATGTGGAGAGCTCAGCACACTGCCCAGCAGGGCAGGGACTAAGCACAACAGAAAACCTTCACCCTGGTCCCCAAACAGGCACTGCTGACTGAGCCCTGGACAACAGAAAGCCCCCAGCCCCTAGAGAGCTGTGCAAACCCCCCACACTGTTACCAGACACAAAACTGCCTTGGATAAATGAGACCAACTCCTCCCCACAAGGCATGAGGGAGTTTGATGCACCAGTCACCATCCCCAGGACTGCAGTGGTTTGGAAAACAAACACTCCTTGTTCAAATGCACGAGGAGAACTTCACAGCTTAATGACTGCCTTATTAGCAGGACGGAGTCACACTGCCAGAGACACTGCTCTTGTCACAGTGATTGCTCTTGAGGAAGAAGGCAGAGCTCTGCTTCCTCAAGGCTCAAGCAGGAGCAGCTGGGCCAATCCCTCCTCCCTGCTGCCCAGACCCTCAGCCCCCAGCAATGGCCCTGTGACCATCTGGCCATTGCTGCACTGTACTAGGCTGCTCTAGAAAAGCCATCAGCAAGTTTATTTTCCCAGAGGCAAGGAGTTTAATAACGTGGCTGGAGATTTCCCCAGCACTTCAGCCAGAGCTGCCAGCAAAACAGCCACCACCAAGAGCAGGGATCAACAGAAACAGGGCAGCATGTTTGCATATGCAGCAGTTGAAGCCCTGCAGTAATTCCTCTTTTCCTCTTGCTTTATCACTGCAGGACCAGCACAGGAACAATGCCCACAAGACCAAAGCTCTCCACTGTTTTTCTAAATTTATAGTTTTATTTTTCAAGTCAATCAATGTAAGTGGTCTGGGCTCAATCCTTGCAAGATCCTATGTGCTTTTCCACGGAGAAAAGAAGAAAGGAACAACCTTTTCATTAATTTAAAAATGTATTTTTCCTTCCTAAAGCCAACATTGCATGTATGCAAGAAGACAAGGAAGCCCTTCAACTTGAGAGACTAAAAATAGCATACCTCTCCTTTAGGGTATCTGTATCTGTATTTGTCTTGGTCTCTCAGTGCAAATTCAAGAGGATAATTTTCCTGTATTTCTTCATATGTCATTTCTTCACACACTCCCTGTCAGTAATGAAAATAATTTAAAAACATGTATTTCTAGTAATGCAGATATCACTCAAATAAAACCATATACAAATAACCTTTTAACAGTTTTATTTTGCTACCCTGACACTTAAAATTGTCACACATGATAAACAAGGCACTCAGCTTGACTCAGAGGTGGTTAGTAGGAATCATTAAATCCCTGTAGAGGTGAAGCTACATCTGTGGACAAAGCAAGGCCATGTTTTATCTATTGCATCTCCTATTATATCTTACAGCTGGAAACTGCCAGCTAGCAAAACTCCCCACCACAAACATCTTTCCAAGCCCAACTAACCAAAACTTCATAACATCATGGATTCTACAGAGGAACGTTTTACTGGGAAAGACAAGAGAAGAACAAATTAACAACGGCAAAATTTAATAAAACGTTTAGCCTTGTTTACAGATAATGACAATTATTTCCAGCCTCTAGAAACAGCTTCAATGACTTTCTATCCCCTAAAAGACATACTATTAAAAGACTAAGTACTTTCTTCACCCCTAACAATCAAAGAAACTTATTAGGCATTTAAAAGAGAAGAACTTACTGCATCTATCTCATTCAAAACCTTCCACTGCTCATAAGGCACTCCCAAGGCTTCAGCAGTCTGAATTGTCCTTTTCATCTGGCTGGTCCAAACTTTCAGATCTTTGATATTTTGCTCATTAATAAACTGTGCCAAGCTTTTGGCAAACTGGAAGAAAAACCAAGAGACACTGGATGAGGGCTCAGAGCCAACACATGGCGTTCAGTTTAGAATACACGGGTTCCAGCCTCTGTAAGCTCACTGTCACTTTTCCAAAAGACTGTCAAAGCTTTTGCTAAGAAATACAACCTACTGCATTATCTAAGAAGGACAGGGGAAAGAACAGAAGTACAAGGAAAATACAAATTTTTAACAGTTCCTAGCTTTCCTTCCATGAATTTTCCTTTCAGCTTTAAGTTGTGTACACTTTCCCAGTTACCCAACTAGTCAGGATTTTACAAAAATATAGTTAAAAAATAAAACCCTCTTGCCAACTGCTTCGTGATGTGGGATAAAAAGGAATTTCAGCCAACAGAGAGACAAACAGATAAAAGAGTACAAACCATAACACACAAAGTGTCCGTCCTGTTTCCACTACCCAAACACGCAACTATGAAAGTCCTTTAAACTGGTTAAGAGGACAAGGCAGTAGAGGAGGAAAGCTGCAAGTGCCCAGCACAAACACACACAGCACACCGTTACGCCTGGCTGGAGGTACATACTTCCTTCCCCCTGACAGACAGCCCGGGATCTCCTCCTATCCTCCCCTTCAGATTGAGCTCGCTCTCGCCGTGGCGGCAGAGGTAGATTGACCGAGGAGTCACATGGATATTCATGAGGTAGTAGACAATCCGGCTCTGGATGTGATCCATCACTCTGTTCACCAGGTAACTCCTTCCGACATCCATAATTTTAATGTAAGAAAGATCCCTTTTGTGAGCAAGTTCCCAAAAAAAAAAAAAAAAAAAAAAAAGTAAGGTTCCACATTGTTGCTATTAGCACGTACCACAACCTTTCCACCTTCTCTCTCAAAACAAAGGGGCAACAAGCCAAAGAAAATGAAAAAATCCTCAATTAGCCACGGAATATGCATTAGTCATAAGAAATAACACAGTACTCCAAAGGTACAGGATGAACTCCATTCCTTTCACGTGGAGCTGCTCACATCACTTTCTTTTCTACCTCCTTTACTTGCACTTTGTCCAAATCTAGACCCTATTCTTGGAAAAATACAGCCCACACATTGAAAGGGAGATTCAGTGGAGTCACTTAAATTACCACAGCTGAATAAGACATACAGCTATTTTACAATACCATTTGGGGTTTTTTTCCAGGTTACAAACACTTTCCATCACAAAGTGTTTGTATGATTGCACCCAGGGGCCAAAAGGAATGGTCACTAATTACCCATCTCACTTAATCCCTCCAGAAAAAGTAGGGCACCAGAAGAGCCTGGGAGTAGTCTGAAGCGAGACATTTTCTCAACTGCTCTGTGAGCAACCCTTTGTTAACTGTACTGTAATCTACCCCACCACTACCTTCTCTCAGCATCAGACAGCTTATAATTTCAATTTTCACTGCTTATCCTTTATCAACTGGGCAGTAATTCTAGAGCAGCCTCTCACTGGCACAAGGAAAAATGTCTCATAAGCTGAAAATAGCCACTACTGGTTTCCAGCTATGTGTTTGAGACACCACACTGTAATAAAACAAGAAAACTGATAATAAAACCAAACAGAGGTAGTGAGAAACAGGCATCAGCAGCCTCATTCCTGCCCATGTTGGAGTTAATCATTACTATTCCAGCCAGGCACAGCCATTAGGTCCATCACGGGAATTACACGCATGAACTGAGCCGATTGAACCGGCTTCACACTGCTCACGCTCAATTACATTAAAATGCAGCTCAGCCTTCTCTGCAGCTCTGGCCTGGAACAAACCAGCAGCACCTGGGATGGCTGCAGCTCCAAATCCTGCTCTGAAATCCTGGGCTGCAGCAATAAGAAAGTCTCCTCCTCACATGATTCATCCCTACCTTATTTTCAAGAGTTCAAAGTTAATGAAAACCAGAAGAATACTTTGGCATGAGGATAAATAATGTAGTTTAATGACAGTTTCTCAGAGCCCTGCATCTGCAGGATTATTTTGCAAGCACAAAGATATTAATTCAGAAGTCACATTTTTAAGACTGATGTGTTCATAATTAACCTTATCTGTGCCAACCAATTGAGTAATGCTTACAAATCACTCATGTCTCTTCTATGTACCAAAAAACAAGTACCAACCAATCACTGTAGAAAGTCTGGAATAACTGCTAAATGCTGGTTCTATCCGAAAAGAATAAATACCATTCTCCAAGTGGGAAAATCAAAAAGAATATTGTCCCAGACTAGACTCACTAGCCAATTTTCCTCAAACGAGAAAGTTTCCATGCTTGTGTGACAGCCCCAGAGTCAACACTCTCTGATTTGCCAAAGGAGTGAGAGATCAAGCTACTAAAATAATGACTTGAAAGCCCTAATCCCCAACACAGGATGCCCCAACCCTTAAAATAACATTTTAATAATACTGTGATCACCAACAGTAATAACAGTGTTGTTTCATCACTTACTTGTCCAGAGTTTCATCTAAGGTCTCATAAGAGTTCCTGTAGCACTCTATTCTTTTCATGAAATCTTCTGTTGCTTCATCATTACTACAATCCACATAGTCAGGACTACCCAGCTTCACTTGCTGTTTAAAATAAAACCAGGAGAATAGTATTTAAGTTTCCTTCCCTTCCTCATGGATGTTTGAAGAAAATAGGGAGTGGGAGAACACAACAAAGTTCTGTCTGCAACTTCATTAAAATAAATGTAAAGCAAAAAAAACCACCCTGCTCTTCAGAGAATTAAACTTCTGAGCTAGTAACATTTACACGGACAGGGAAAAAAATGAATTTTTTTCCATTAATAAGAGCTAACATGGGGTTTTTGCTATTGAAATTCTTATAATGTACTTCTAAGATTACTAAGCAACTTTAAATTTCCCAATCTCAAGCTGTTAAAGGAAACTTTCCTTTACTCACCACAATGTTTGCAGCAATGACCTCTGGATCGACACATACAGACTCCACAAAAAAAGTCTTCAGGCCAAATGGGAGGAAGAAGGAACAGAAAGGAGGAATAAGGAAGATGCATGATAACACCTCTGGATACTAACACACAACCAGCATGTAGCCCACTTCCATGCCAAGGCCTTTTTCCCTCCATTTACTCAGAAAGCTTCTCCAGGCCCTCCCACCAGAAATTCCTGGCTCTCCATTCCATGACACATCACGCTCTGTGCTCTTTTCCCCAACAATGCCTGCAAGTGGAAAATTCTTGGCGTAGAAAAAACATAGGATGGAAGAGGAAGAAACAAATGCAGAAGATGCTAGTCCAGCCCCGCAAACAGCAACTAACATTTCTGAAATAACATTTTAGAAGCCTCCCAGCTCATGGAGTAGCCTTACTTACAAAAAGGCTTGTGTTCTGCTGTGTCAAAGGCTTACAGAGATTAAGTTTTGAGGAAATGAAAGATGACTTTCATTACTTTAGCTGGAGAACAGCTAAATGTAAAATCAGAAGGCAGAAAACCACTAAGTTTTTGGTTTGTACAGAACTAACACAGAACCCCCTTCATGTTCCTGCAGCAAAGATCTGAACTGCATGAAGAACCATACTTTGAATGTTCTGACACTGTGCTCATGACCACAGCTCCAGGAAGAAGACAATGAAGCTGTAGCACAAAATAGCTTAACTCCAAACAGTACAAACACTAAAGATGAGAAAAACAAGGACTGAATGACTTCTAATCACAAACAATGCTTAAGAACACAAAACATTATTGATTAAACACCCAAGAAGGATGTGGCTTGTGCTAGTGCACTTAGAGTACAGATAAGGGCAAAACTACCACTGGCTTACCTGGCCATGCAATAGATCAGAACTGCTTTGCTTTGACTCACCTTATATCCATTTTCTTCACCAAATTTATAAATAGTTTCTCTACGTTCTCGAGTTGTGTTTGTAGCATCAAAGACCTAGGTACAATTAAAGGGAGACAGAAAAAGGAATTTTAAAAGCAGCACAGCCTGTGGAAAGCACTGTGTTAGTAACAACAAAAACATGGATTCAAAGTCTCTGAGTGTGAAGGAAAGCAATGGAAACACTTCCCCTTCCCTCTACCCCACTATCTCAACAGGCTCAACAAGAAAACAAAGACATTACTACTTTACACATATTACTTTCTAAATGCTAAAACTTAGTAATATTTTTAAAGCGATTCTAGCAGAACTCTGGATTTGGAAAAGGAAATCAGAATTTAAGCTTAGCACATAGTACAGGACAGAATCTTCCTCCTTGCCCATTATCAGCATTAAATACTAATGCACAAGTTTTAGTGAATTTATGCTACAAAAAAGATGCTGCAATTCAATGGGCTGTTCAAAATGCAAGTGTAAAACTTGTAAGAGTTGTAAATCCTGCCCATGAATAATACCATCAATGCAGCCATTTTTGTAGGAACTCAGTTTAGCTCTGAACTCAATGTTTTACTGAAGTATGAAGTTTGCCAAAGCATAACATTTACCTCACGTATCCAGAACTTATAGTTAATGGTCTTGCCTGATTAGTTAATAAAAATCCCAGAGTTGTGTCAGTAGTCTTAAGACAAAAAATTTAAAAATTAGTCTCAACACACAATGTCAATAGTCGAAGAACTGATGTCTTGCATCCCATTATTAAAATACTCAGGTATATAGCAACTTATTGTAAGTTTCTCCTGCTCTCTTCAGACATTTTTCATGCCAGAAACAAGTGCCAAGAAATATAGAGGATACTGTTTGTTCAGCAAGACTTCATCTTCCACTTGGAACACTGAACTTTTAAATAGACATGCAAGCAAAATGGCAGATGTGTTTAATGGTGCATTGCAGAGCACTGTCCTATAGTAATGTGGAGAGAAGGTGGACTTTTTCCTTGGTGTTATCCTCTTCTCAGCTAACCCCTCAAATCAAAGGTAGTTGCTCAATATGGCATCATCAGCCTGAAATCCAGCACTCCACTGCAGCAACAAGGCAGATATAATTGCCAAAGGAAAGAAATCTGGTATACTGGACAGCTACTGTAATCACTCAGGCTGTGTATTATCCAGCAGATACACAGAGTTTAGTGCAGAGGCACCTCAAGAAGGTGTCTTCAACAAGAAACTTACAGCCACGTGCCCGTTCTCTTCACTGAGGTACTGCCGGACGTCGTTCAGCGCTGCTAAGGCACACTGTCTTCAGAGGGAAAGAATCACAGTCAAATGCTAGATAAAGGCATTTTGTTCATGCACCTGGGAGCAAAGTGCCCTGAAAGTATTAAGGTAATTTATCTCAAAACACAGACCACAGACCTCCCTCCAAACCTGGGAAAAAAACCAACAGAGGTCGGCCAAGCCACACTAAGGAAATGTGGCCATGACACCTTGCTCCTCCGTGTCACTGACACAGCTACATGTATCCACTGAACACCCATCAACTTTGCTGACCAGGATACACTTCCACTGATCTAAAATAACATCACTGAAACACCCCTGCAACTGTATGCTTTTCCCAGTTACCTATTCATATGTAACTGCTTCTTAATCTGACATGCAAAAAAAATAAATTAAATAAACCAACTTAAGGCCTTTATCTTGTGGCACTAAGTTGGAGATGCAACTATTTTTCAGTAATCTATTTACACTCTTTTGAGCTATTGTGTGAAAACTGCTTATCTATAAAAAAATTGTTAAAGCAGAGAGCAAAAGGAAGGCAGCATCAAGTATTAGTGACTGAGGTGAAATATCATCCCACTGCAGTCACCAACCCAGTGTAATTAGTACTGGAGACTGCTGAGGACGCAAACACCAAAAATCCCCACCCTGGCACACCTTACACTTGTGTTAAATCTGGACAAGAACACATGAATATACAACTTCCCTAAGTCCCCAGCACTTAGCATTATCTTCCAAGTCCATTATGATTCCTAACACATCAGTAATGCTGGAGGCATCGTACACAATTTACTTGTTAGCAGAACAAAGCCCCATTTACTCCCAGCAAGTACAGCCTCTTTGCAGTACCAACATAAAAGCCTGCCCATTTCAATGTAGCCCTTCCCTACATTACTCCTAAATTTTGACTTCCAGACTGAAATTCATAACTCCTCTATTTACCATCTTCTGGAAGCACAGCTTTATCTTGAAAGAGAAATGAAGGCTTTCAGACCCTGACAGTATTTCCACATTAGCACAGTTAACAGCTGTCAGGAGCTGAGATTAATCACCCAGGTCTTCCCTGAATAGAGACCCTCTTTACTCATTGCTAACCAGGCAGATTATCTCACACAGCCCATTTCATGCTACATCCCTCACAACTTAGCCTAATAAGCGGCACAGAGGCACATTAAAAGGTTTGGTTCTACCTGTAAGCAAAAGGTAGTGGCTGGTAAGGCTAATGCACCTCATAACTGCTCTTTATCCCCAAGGATTGGGAGGTTCTTATGCAAGCTGTTCTCCTTTGGCTTTAGCAACACTCAATGCTGCTGAGGGAGAGAAAGGGAAGAGAGAGGGGGTACAAGGCAAGGGACAGCCACAAAAGAAAATTCAGAAATTTCTGGTGCGTAAGGTGAAGCTGAATTAAGAACAAGACAGTCCATATTTTAAGTAACCTAAATAAATATTATTTCCATCCATCTCAAATTTGTCATTTCCTTCTCATTTCACACTGCACGCTCTAAGTGCTTTCCTGAACACACTAAAAAGTACAGTGAATGTCCAAGAAAATCAAAAGGTCTTCTCATTTGATCTCCTCTAGGAAAGAGGCAGCTCCCTCTTGCTCTGGCTTTTCTTCTCAAGGTCTGTCCCTACATTAAAGCACATCCTCATTCCAGGCAGGAGCAGAGACTCAAATGCTTCATCTGGACACAGAACTCTGGTTCTCTCCTTGCTTTGCACAGCATTAGCAAAACATGGCAATTTTTGAAGCTGTGCATTGATGGACTGAATGAGGCACCTGCATGATGGTCAAAACCACAATTTCAAGGAGAAAATTACCATGTTTGATTCTCACTCATTTCAACAGATAATGATTAATACATTCAAAGTGCTCCAGATGAAAAATGTCACTATACAAATCAAAAAGAAAAGCAGTTATATGGTTTTTTTTTCCTTTATGAAGCAAACTAAAGCTCTAAAATGGGATTTTAGGAATTATGCAGCAGAAAGAGTCTCATCTATTAGCTGATACTTTACTAAAAGGTTGGAAAAAGTTATAACTATCTGTTAAAATAGTTTTTGAGTGAAAATATCCTAGAGTATCTACAGGAGTAACAATAGTCACATCCTAACAAAAAAGAATCAAGAAGGATTTCTCTCCATTTTTGATGCTTGAGATGAAACAATCAAGAAAAAAAGACCCCCAAATTTTAATCAGCCTAAAGAAATCACTATTCCACCTTCCATCCTTTTCCTGCAGTCTCCCTAAGGGTCTTCTTGATCATACAAAAATGTAACTTCAAGCAATCTCCAAGAGCAAATTACAGAGGAGATCCTTTTAATACAATTAGCATGGCGTACCAAGCACAATCAAAACTTACTTCCTGATTTTCAAGCCTTCTTCATTGTCAGGCAGGAAGAATTCAAATGATTTATACTTTTTCACCAAATCTCGACGATACTGACCAACATTAAATTCTGCCAAGAGAAATTCAGCATTAGCAAGAGCCAACAACAGGCACATGAAAGGGCAAAAGTTATGACAACTTTGAAACCAAACTTCCTGCAAAGATAAAAAAACTGCCTGTAAGAAGTCAATGTACCATACTTTTTGTGTTTTGTGAGGTTTAAAATAGCAAGACAGCAATAAATCTTAGAAATAGCTCAAGAACATTTAGCTATTGCTAAATGGGCTGTAGCCACTCTACTTCAGTGGCCACACTGTATTGCCTTTGTCTATCTGCCAGTTTGCCTGGACAATAAAAAGAAATTCTTTTCCTCCTTTTCAGGAGTTGCTCAAAGTCTATAAAAGACTAGTAATGACTGTTAGTATTAGTAATTATTTATTATTATTATTATTATTATTATTATTAGCTTTTTCTTCTATGTGTATGTACAGTGAAACACTATTCAGATAGCACCTCCCAAAACTTACAACTCTTATTTATGCAAGGCAGAGCTCTAAATAGAACTAAACAATCTTGCTTCAGGTAAATGAAACTTAAAATTCCAGTAGTGGAAACATTTTATCAGAACCCTACTCTAACATTTCTCTTTCTTAAGGATTAGTATTTCACAACCCTTGTTCCACTTACTGGAAAAAAAAAAAAGATAAATTGCTAAAACAAAAAAATCATTTTAAAATCATCCTAAGTATGAAACAATCTCACTGTGACCTAATCTCAGTGGTCAAAAAACACCTACTCCTTATCTGGGCAAAGGTGCAATAGGTCCATGGCCAAACACAATATCAGGTCACAATATCAGGTGTGGGATTAGGGCAAGACAGTTCTGCTTTGCCCTAGAGCAGAATGACACTGAACCCAAATTAATTTCATTCAATGGCTGTGAAAGCAGACCTCTGAAATGCAATTAACGTTTAAGTTGTTTCAGACCTACAGGTTTTTTCTGTTGAACTGCAAAGCTTTTGGTTTTGGTTGTTTTTTTTTTTAAACATTAAACCACACTGAAGTATTCTGTTTGAGATGCTGCCAAGGTACAACTCTATTTGCCAGACCTCATTTCTGGAAAGAGAAAAAGAAGCAGTAGACTCAATCACAAGGTTGTAGTTAAGAAAGAAGATACAGAATACAGAAAAGCTCATTAACCAGCTGCTGTATACATATTGGTGTTGGGATTGGAGGCAGAGGATAAAGGTATAAAAATTATTTTTCTTCCCAAAAGTCAAGTTTTGTTTGAGCTCAGAAATGTTCATGGAATTCATCATGACATGGATTACAGAACAATCCAGGTGATTCTGTGATGGTTTTAATAAGCACTGGCCACAGAGGCTATGTGAAAATGTGGGTCCTTGTATAAAAAACAGAAGGTGTTTGAAGGCGAACAAGATGTTCAGATGGCCAGTGCTGTCAGACAAAAGCACTTTAACAATCAAAAATAATTAATTTCATGAGAAGGAATAGTTACTGCCAGAGGGCCCTGCACAGCAGAGGAAAAGGTGCTATCTGGTGGGACAATCTTCAGCCTTTTTTCTTGGCACTCACGCCTATGGAAAAGTTTCCCAAAGCTAACTGGTATCACAACCACAACTATTCAAAAAAGCTTCCAAGGCCTACTATCTCAAAACCACATTGCAACACAATTCTATTCAGACATCTAATTGACCTAATTTCCTTCAAAAAGCACAGACAAAAGTCCCCTGTACTTTTAACCATTTCACATTCTATACAACAGAGGATTTTGGAAGGAAGAAAACACAGAAATAATTGCTGAAATGATTCAACCATCACCAAGGCTGGGCTATTTACCTCCACCTTCTGTTCTTGAACTCTCCAGCTTGCTTAATGTTACATGAAAAGATGGCATTTATCTTTTCTCTAGTTTACATAACCTCATAATTTGAACCATCTGTCTCAGAGAACAAGAACTCCTGCTAAATTAAGCACACACTAATTTTAAGTCATTAAGAGCCAAAGGGTAGCAGATGTTAGGGCTACTTGATACTGATCCTGTATCAGTTCAGTTCCACCAAATGGAAGAATTAGGGAAAATGTCATCTATTCCCTCAGCCAGGCAGTGAGGTGTTTTACATTGACTTCAGTAAAACTGCATCACTGAAGACACAGACAGAAAGGCTCTGCAGTTTTTCTGAGAAAATCTCAGTCACCCTTTCTAACAAAGACAATACTCGGCAACCAAGGATGGAAACTCATATGGCAACTTTTTGTTGCATATTTTTGTAAAATCAGGCAGCAGTACTCTACCTGTTTTTTATCAAGCACAAGTGTGCATGTTTTCTGATGTGCTGTTCACAGTAGCCCACAGAATTTTTCCTACAGCTGAGCCAAACCCCACCTACAGTAACATCAGTATTTGGGATACGTTCAACCAAGCATGAGCCAGATGTGGGTAACATCTTGCTGTCCAATACTGGACTTCTGCTTGTCAAAGATCACACAGTGAAGTACTCAAACTCAATGACATTTATACATAACACATCTCCTAAATTTAAGTCACGTGTATCTAACATACAAGCATTTTTTCACCTTGGATATAGGCTAAACTACTTGGATCGATATTCCATTTCAGCCTAATGGATAAAACTGAACTCTGAACTAGGTGATACTGTCATCAGAAGGGTTAAACCATGTGAAAATAGTCAAAATCAAGTGATAATTTAAATCCTGTAAACTCTCAAACTTAACAACATAATATATCCCCCATAATGTCTCTGCTAAATAAAGCACATTATACAAGTTCCTAAAAACTTAAGAAAACACCCACACAAAAAGCTTTACCCTAGAATCAAAAGTTTAAATATAGTCCAGAATTTTTCATCTTGACTTCTTAGAGTGACTAGGAAATACATCTCTGAACAGCCAGCCAGAACTCCACACTTTAGTATAACCTCATATGTTTAATGTTGTTTAAATTATTAAGCAAGCATAAAGCTACTATTACTGCACTGGACACCAAATGTGTTTTGCTCTTCTTCAGAGAGAGGAGAAGGAAGGGGAAGTGGCTGCTCAGAACCTCAAACGGACTTAGGTCCTGTTTACTGGGCCTACAAGATACCACAGGAGCCCTTGGCACGGCCAATCTGAGCCATTTCCTGCCCAAAACACACAGAAATCTTTAAGGAGGTGATAACAAGTGGCAACTGGCTGCCTCAGTCTTTGGGCTCTTAGTATTTAGAAAAAAAACTGCAAGTCATTCCACAAACACAAAGACGTAAAGAACTGCAAGTAGCACAAAGTTCACAGAGAAAAAAAGATGGAGAAGTCAGGAAATTTAACCCAGAAGTGCCGACTGCTCAACTGCTTGTAAACAACATTCCTTTTCACCCACATGAAGAAAAGAAAAGGAAAACAAGGAAAAAATAAATAAACAAAAAAGGACAGTGTTTCGTGATAAGGGAAAAAGGTTCATTTAGGCACCTAGTAAAACAAGAAGGTAAAGGGACTATCGACATAATATGATTAATTAACACATAAACAGCAACCTGCCTGTGTAGGTTACTGCTTAAAAATACATTAACAAAGCAGAAGGATTTTAAGTAGTCAAACTTGGCAACAAAATTACTGGAAATCAGGTTTATAAACCACCTAACGTTGTGCCCTGTCCTTCTGATGTAAACAAGAGTAAATTCATCACCTTTCGTGGGCACTCCAATCCAATTTAAGTAGCGTGTCAGCTTCTTGGAGATGTAGGTTTTTCCTCGTGCTGGGAGACCCACCATGACAATCAGGGTAGGGCAATTGGTCATACATACTGCAACAGAAACAGGAAACTAGGATTTACCAACAGCACTCCCACAAAGCAAAGGCTGCTGCTGCACTGGAAAACCCCTCTCTGAGAAGGTGCCCACCCAAGCAGCTCATGCACAGCGAAGAAACATTTGGGGGTTCCACACAGGACAGTGACCCTGACCACCTTTCTTATGCTGAATTTTGGAAGAGCAAGCCAGTGGAAGTGCAATGATGGACTTGTGAGGTGCAAACAGGCAGGAAAGAAGAAACCTGTGTATTTGCACACAGAAACAATACCAAAATAAGGCAACTGACATCTTATGTCCCTGTGTACCTCAGCTGCACTGAAAGGAAACAGCAAGGTGTACAGTTTTAAAATAATTTTTATATTTTAAGACAAGACCTAAACATTGTTCAACTTTTTCTTGATTTTGAGCAAAACAAGCAGGACAAACACATCTTAATACATTACAGTAAGACATGCTACTCACTACTGATTATTTCTCCTTTAAGTATAATTAACACTAAAATCTCTCTTGAGCAGAGCTCATTTTGGCTGTTACTAAGACAAGTATTCTACACAATCAAGTATAATAATCTGATATAGATATATGTACACACTCTTAATCAAAGCCAGAGCATTTAATTTAAAACAACAAAAACTGAACACTTTAGAAGACTGAAGCAATTGTATGTATAATCTGAAAACCTTGAGGCATTTCCTTTCAAATCACAAAGTTTTTGAACATTTTAATGGCACAAAACTACGGATACCTTGCATTAATCTATCACAGCTACAAGGAACTGCCTAAGAAAGAAGATATTAAAGTGATGCAGATACCACTAGCTCCCTCCACCCTCTATTTTTAAGGGAATGAATTTCTATACAATCCACATGTGTATCAATTTCCTCAGTGCCTTGACAGAGGAGACACCAATTCACTCCAAAAGACCAAGTGATTAGCTGAAAGGAGTAAGTGAACTGTTGTACAAAGGGCTGTGATTGCTCAGAATTCCCAAACTTTGGATTCCCAAACTCCCATCCCACAAAGTCACTTGCATAAATCTGGCGCAGATAGTTCACGTAACAGATCAAAAAAGAACAAGCAGATTAGCAAAGGCAGACGTGCTGTTTTAAAATGCATATTGAAATCCACAAGACAAAAAACATTAAAAATACACCACTTTTCATGAGGGAGAGGAGGTAAAATGGTACCAACCTCAAATCCATGAAATAGTCAACTACTCCCTGTAATGAAAGCTACAGGGAACTAAATGCAAAGCAAAACTGATCCATCCAAACATGACCAAGTCTCTCGAAGGACACTGACTGATAAAAGCCCTCAGACTAAGTTCCTCTGTGCAGAAGCCTATGAACAAGAAAGGTAATAATTTCTTTTCCTCTTTGTCGTAAGTTCAGGCTGTGAACCCCCTCTCCAAGAGGGTGAAGGAAGTCTCTAGGGAAACAACAAAGTCTATGGAGTGCCAAGAGCACAGTGTTTATTAAGCTTTACAGCCTTGCTTCCAGCTTTAAGGACAGTACAATAAAATACTGAGACACGAGAAACTCCGGGGCCCCTAGAAATTTTAACAGAAGACATTTTTCTTCAAAGCCTGTTCAAAAGATTTTGAATAATTTTTCAGTAAAAGCAGTGAAGTAAGAGCTGTAAAAGACAAACTAGGATCTGTAGAGAAAGGCTCCATACACAGCCCCAACTCCTCCTGCTCTGCAAGGAACTGTGCTGTAACAGGCTTTTCTACCCATTCCAAGCAGAATTTACCAACTTTTTACTCTTAGAGCATCTCCTCTTTTCTTTTTCTTTTTTTTCCTCCTTTTTCTGCTGCTGGGGTCAGCCATACAAATTTCACCTTCTCACAGAACATTTGTCTTTTGGTAATGCAACAATAAACCTGTACTGGAGTAAAACTAAAGGCTGGGAAGCTTCCATGAAGAGACCCGCAAACCTCTTAAAATAAATGGTTGCTTCACAGATCTTATCAAAAGCTAAATTTCTAAATTAAGTCCTACTGCCTGCATGGGTTTGTGATAGATTTTCTAACCAAGCAGCAAACCAGATCAACACAACTACAACACGCATGAGACACATTCAGTGTGTCAGTCGGTACTTATATTTCCTCAAAGAAACTACAAAATGAGGAAAGCTGCCTTTGTTAGAACCCCATGAGTCCAGTATAACAGGCACATCTCACCCATCAATCCATCACTCTGGTGAGTAATCACCACCAGAAACCAAGAGAAATATCCCAATCAAACAAGTGCCAATCCTACTCTCCTTAGGAGCCAGGCTGACCAAGAGCGCTTTTACTCCATAAAGACAGATGCCCCTGTCTTTTTAAGGAGGAACACCACTGATGCAAATGATCCCAAATCTGCTTTTACAAAATGCCACAGCCCTGTAAGCAACACTACACAGGACATGGTGCTACAGGACATGCCACCCCTCAGTGCTTGTCCTTAACAAGAGGATGGCATTTCATAGTCTAAAATTCAGGGCACTAAAGAAATGTTTGGTGGTCTGGATTAGATAGCCACCCATGGCTGCAGCCTCATACCACCTGCACAGATGGCACTTAGTGACAAACACACCTGTGCATTGGCAAGCAGAAGCCAAAGGCACCTGTGCTGGCCAAAACAGCCCATTCACAGCTAAGTGGCAGGATTAAAAATAAAAGCACATTAAGCAGCTATTTCACTTCTGTACCTCAGTGTAGCATTCTTAACACACAAAGACTCAGACCAGCAGACTTTATTTCCTCCCTTATGATCCTGTGTAATTAACAAGGTTTAATTTTTTTCATTAGCTGAATAAAACAGTTAAGACCAGAACGGAATGCAAAGTTCCAAGGATGTATCAAATACACCGAGGAAATTAATTATCTTTTGCTTTATCTAAACCACAGAGCATTCTCAACAGAACACTGCCAACACTCACTGCAAGCAGGGAGAAATAGTTATTCCCACGGAGGTATTTTCAATATCAGCGTCTCATGGCTTACATCTTCCCTTGAAGAAATGTAAGCAAGTCTGACATGAGGAAGTAGGCTAATAAAAATAGCCAAACATACCATAAGTTACATATATGTAATTCCTGGTTTCCCAGGGGTACAGTGGTCAATCCTCCTTTTCACAGCACCTCACCATCATTCAATTTGTATTAAGAAAACTCCCAGTGTAAGTTATGGGTGTGTGAGTTAGAGCCAAGGCAGACTCCTAAGGGCAGCTTTCTCTCCACTCCTTACCACTGGATTGTCTGGTTTATCTCCAGAAATATCTCTACACACTCTAATCTCCAGAAAACAATCTCATTTTTCACTGTTTCGCATATGTAACTCCTAAGGGTTTCTGACAGCCCCAACCTGTGGATGTGCCAGCAACAATAATTTTTTTAGAGGAACACAAGCACTCAGAAAAGTAAAACAAAACTTACAGCTTGTACACCATCATTTGCTAAAGATGCTCTAAGACTTCAGTCAGTTTTTTCTTTAGAACAGAAGCTTGTGATATATGCATTTAAGAGTGCATGTTTATAAACAGCATTGCGAAAGAGAAGGAACACAGGAAAAAAACACATCCAAAATAGCAATCAGCGAGGGAAAACGGCCAAATGATGCAATGCTGCAACTGAAGCAAAGTCATTATCCCAGTTTAATATTTCTTAAACATTAGAACATCACAGCAAGTTTCAGCTCGAGAGTAAAATTATGACTGCCTATCCTTCTAAAGTTTAAGACTTAACAGTCAAGAAGAAAGAAATTACACACTTACTTCTTGCTTCTATTGTGAAATAATGAAAATGCAAAAGAAGGTTGTGAAACCAAACTGGGACATGGAACAATCTAGATGAGCTGTGCTGCAATTCTTCAGCCCTCAAAACTCTTTTGGATCTTGTGAAATCCGAGTCAAGAGTTGATATTTTCCAGGTTCACTTACTACCAAACAAATTATCAGCTGTCCTTTCCTTTGACCCAGAATTAGATTTTGTTTTTTCCTTATATGTGTTAAGGACAGATGTTTTTTGTATCAAACTGTTACTGTTAGAGATTTGAAGTTTACAAAGTGTTCTTGCATTTCTATGGCCTTCAATTCAAGGCTTGTTCTCCAAAAATCCTGTACTATTTAGAGGCTCATACACAAACATATCTGACTTTAAGACAACACAAGCACCCTTCCGTACAAGGTTCACCCTACGTGTTTTACCCACCACTTATCCAAGTTAATCATTGTTAATCCATCATATCCTTCTGATCAATAATGACAACCAGCCTCCCTTCTTTGCATTCCATGGGGATGAGTTCCCCATCGTGCTGTTCTTCCTGAAAAGCATCTACTCCTAGACCTGAAGAAGTCCATTCTCTTCTAATTTGAATCTCCTCTTTTTGTCCAAACCACTGTTTTTTATCACCACCTTGGTCCAAGGAATTCAGAATTCACATTTGTCCCCTGGCCAGCCTTGTGTCACCAGCTGCTCCGAGCCACTCTGTCATTCACTTCCTCAGGGTCACCTTTTGCTTCCTACAGTTTTGATGTCAACAGCAAGGACCCCATCTCACATCCTGCTCCTCATGCACCATCCCCACCTCATTCGCTCTCCTATTTTCATTTCCTGGGATTAGGAGTATAAATACACACAAGCAGCATGCACTCAAAGGGTAGAGTTCTTTAGACCAGAGATAATAATTTGATACTTTTTATTTGGATGTACATTTCTAGTGCTGTATCATCAGCAAATTACATTTATTAGAATGACCAAATTTCAGCAGCTGTAGGGAACCAAAGCATTTAACTGTAGTGGGAGAGGAACGTTTAACTACAGGAAGTTCACTATTTATCTCTCAATATAAACATCCTCTGCTGGCCTCCCCAAACAACTTTCACTAGGGCCTACTCAGCTATTTGTTTTTTATACCCACGTTTACAGCCCTCTGCTTGATTCAGAGGCTACAGCAATCTGTACATCCAATGCCAAGAACAGCTTTAATTCAACCTATTCACAGACAAAATTTTTCACAAGTGACCACAAAAGGCAAGCCACAGCTATTAATAACAATGTGCAGTTCCAGTGCCTTCAGGTGTGACTCTGGAAGGTCACCAGAACAGTTACCTTGGCTGCACCTGTGCCACCAGCTGTAAAAGCTGCCTGCTTAGTAGGCTGCACACAGACACGACTCCTCCTTGAAGACCTTGTACTGCACAGACTGAAAGAACTGGCTCTTCAAAGCCCTGTGACAGCTGAACCCTGGCACAGCTCAACAGATTTCTTCTTCCCAAGACAACAGTAGTTGCTACAACTTTTAGAAAACCACACTAAAAACACCTAATGCTGGTAAGTCCTTTTGTAGACAAATCTGCCAAGTCCTCAACTGGAAGTGTGTGCAATTCTGTTCATCCACCTTCTAGAAGGATACAGACTAAAGGTAGTGCAGATAAAGGTCAGCAGCACAAAGCAAAAAGTTAAAAAAAAACAACCACCAGCCAAAGGAGACTGAAAGAGTTCATCTTGTTTAGCCAAGAAACTCAGAACACAGAGTGACTAACTTTGCTTTTCCCACTGCAAAGCTACACTTGAGGACAAGAAAACCACTTCCACCTTGAGCTGGTATTTTTGGAACAGTAACATCTGACACAGTTACCTGAAGCAGCAAAGAACCAGAACTGGTCAGCCCAACACAGCCCCAAGTCACCCATCTGGGCAGTCCATCCTGAGCTGCCACAGCACAGCTACAGCACCCACAGGTCACACTGCCTCACCAGAACACAGGGCAACACAGGATAGATGGAAATCTCAGGGAAAGGAGTCTGCAACACCCCTGCATGGGAAAAATTATGCAGTGTTCTCAGTTTGCTGACACGAGATAGATGGTTTTATCAAGGAAGAGTAACTTCTGCTCCTTTGCAGGCTGTTTGTAATTCTTACATATCACAAATGACTGCAGATATTTTATGGGTCGGGGCTGCAAAAGGGTTTTAAAAAAAAGGCAATCTCTTTTTCTAGCAAAAGGTTTTTTTCATTTATAAGGGGTCTTAGGCATTAAACTTACAGAGTCCTACAAAAAACTCCACAAGCATGTAAAATATTTTTTAATTTATAGTCAAGCGAAGTGAAATAATTCTGCGAAGAAGACAATGTGCATCGTCAAATTACACGTGACTCATATGCAATTTGGTTCTTGAGTTTGGGTTTTGGTTTTTTTTTCTAAAAGAGTATCTGTGTCAGTGCTGTAAGAGATGTTACTCTGTTTGGGAAAGAGATGCCACATTAAGGCTAAAACGAAGCAGTCTTCTCAGCACGGTTATAAAGCACTCACACACATTTTCTGACCCTCTTCCTATTTCAGCATTCATCTCAATCCACCATGGTTCAGATGCCGCAGTAGTTCAGTTCCCACAGAAACACACTCCTGCCTGCTTGCCCACCACACAAGAGAGTTAAGGCTGGTTTGGGGTTTTTTTGGGGGGAAGGGGTTCGGTTTTCTTTTTTAGCAAGGGCTGAACCAAAGCATGAGCAGAGAGAGCCAAGGCTGCAGCCCATGGACTCCTGCCACATCGGCAGAGCCTCAGCTCTGTCAGCATAGCCTCTTTGCATGACAAATTTAAACAATTCTACACGACAAAGCCCCTTTTGTCTGCAAAACTGCCGTGTACCAGACCTCAGTTATTTAAGTAAGGGGGGAAAATGAAAGGAAGAGGGGGAAAAAACAACCTGTGAGGCGAAGTTTGTTAATGAACTCTGGTTTACAAACGCCACAGCCAGTCTCAGGAGGCTGATGACTTGGTTGGCTGCACCTCAAAATATGGGAAGTCATTAACTCATGGAACAGATGGGCTGATACAGCATTGGCCTCAAAGGAAAAAAAAAATACAAAGGAACACAACAACCAAAACAAGAACACTGACATTTTTAGGCCTCTCTCCAAGACGAATATACTGAACATAAACGCTCCCTGACACCCGAGCATCTTACAAATAAAAAACACAAACAAACCCGCAAAACACCAACAAAAGCAACCAGAAAACACACTCACTCCAGCTGAGCTTCCCTGCCTTCCGCCGGGCACGGAGCTAGCACCTTCGGGGCTCGACCCTCCACGGGGAACCCGCGACCGCCGCCCCCGCAGCCCCGGCAGAGACCGACCCGAAGCGCCGGGGCTCGGCTCCATCCCCTCGCCCCCCGAGCCGCTCACCGCCGCGCTGCGCGCTGTGCCCCGCGGGCAGCCCGTTNCCTGGGGCCGCCGAGAGCCCCGCGGGAAGGTTCCGGCCTCGGCGAGTCACCTGCTCGCGACCCCGCTCCGTGCTGCTGCAGGGAGCACCACGCTGCTTCTGAAAAGCCTTTTTTTATTTTTTATTAAAAAAAAAATAAAATAAACTAAATATAGAACGCCCAGGGAGCGTGCAGTGTGTTTTAAGTCGTGCACTGAGTGATACATTTTTTCCAATTAAACTCTGTTTTGGCATGAAGGCTAGATTAATAGCGATGCAGAAAAACATAAACCATAGGTTTCCTACATCCTGTTCGGCTCCCTCTAAAAACAGCTGTTAACAAATGGCCCTGGAAGCTGCAGTGGGAGCAGTGGTTTGACTAAACACGACACCCAGCTGTTACCTTTCCCCATCATCTTTATCACCTTTACAGCATGGGGAAACCCACTTCATTAACTGGCCTGAGCAAAGCCCTAAAAAAGCTCAATACTTCACATATATACACCTCTCTATATATTTTACAGAAAATAAATGCAACACAATGAAAATACGGTAGTGAAGTGCAATACACACTTTCATTATTAATCACTCTTATTATGACACTGGCCTAAACACAAGAGAAGGCCAGTACATACTTTCTTTTTTTAATACTAACCAGGCTCTGATCACCCGAGGATTATTTTTAGGTTTTCTATTCTATTACAAGCTAAAATGTAGCTTTCTAAACAACAAAAAAATCATTCTCAGAGATATTTGGCAAGACACCTCTGGGAAAGTCAGTACTGTTCTTCCAGAACCATGTTTGCTTGACCTGCTTTTCCCTCTGTTTCAAGTTATTTCCTTCTCTCCAAGGCCAATTACAGTTTTCCACTGTAGGTGCCCTACGCTATATTTTTATCCAAGATTTTCTTCGTTATTTTGTTTTGGGTGGGGAAGGGCTACAAGAGTTACACTGCAAGGGTCAGAAAACCAGGAGCAGAGAGAGGGAAGTTTTGAATGTTTAAAAGCTTCTAGGTTTCTTCTGTCAGCTGGATATGTTTGCTTCCCACAGCTGCCCAAAGAGGTGTGAGCAGGAACAGTTCAATCTGTGTCCCAGGTTTATCCCAGAAGCCTGTCTCCTGTGCACACAGGGAATGTTGCAACACACAGGACATGGACTCCAGGGTAGAGTCCAGCACCAGGACCTTCCCACCTCACCCTCCTGTGATCACAGCAAGGCCAACACAGAGATCCTCCAGCTTCCCTAACAATGCCTCCAGGAGAGCCCACAACAGATGTAATATTAACAGAAACAGGAGATTAATAGGAACACAAATTTATAAACCACACTTCTCAGGTTTGTTTTGCATACATTAAGTAGAAAACCTACTGAATCCTTCCAGCCTCTAGAAACAAAGTTTGTACTTCCCTTCTGCAAATCCACACCCTGCACAAGAACTGGAAGCCCAGTCACACAACTGCCTCGAGCCAGGAACACCGACCTGATGTTGTTCATACAAGAATAGCATTTTTCAGAAGTCTGTGGGGTGAATGACCACATTTCTAAGTCTTGTCCTCAAAGCACCAGGCACAGGGCCAGTTAATTAATTCCTTTCTGCTCAGGCAGATTCAAACCAGTGGCACCTGCACAAAACTTCAGTCAAGGGTTTGTCCAGGTGTCTGTAATAACATCTGAGGTGTTCAGAGACACCTGCTAGCCTTTATTTTTGTGAGGTACTGAGTTCAGCTTGGTTGATGACAAGCTTATGTGATTATGTTTTATTCAAGGATTAGTTGTTTTGTGGTTTGTTTTTAGACCTCAGTGTAGTAACGAGCTATCTGATCAAGGACACAGAGAAAGCAAATACGGGTATCTTGTGCTACTCATGAGGTCTCCTTTCAAAACATGGTTTACAAGGGCATTACATTCACTTCCTGGGAAAAGACAGAACAAGTGTTGACCATTAGATTCCCAATAAATGACAGAGATCGCCTTCTGCACAATCTCATTGTCATCAGCTGCTGTCTTAATGCAAAGGCTGCAGGAGCAGAGCTGATGCCTGGAGGTGAAGAGCTTTGTTTGCTACAGGGACACCATGAACAAGCCTTTACTCCTGGGAAGGCTTTTACACAAGGCATCTGCTCTCAGGGCTATGGTGAGCAGAGAGCTTACCTGAGAAACCACTTCTCTCCAGAGGCAAAACATCAAGAGGAAGTGCAGCCTTGGAAAATGAGCTGCAGCATGGAAATAATGCGCTTGAGCCAAATGACAAAGTTACACTGCCTCTCTGGAAACAACTGACTGACAAGACAGGAAATGTAGGGCTTAATGCCTACAGCAAATGGTAATTATTTAGAGACAGGGAGAAATAAAAGAGACTGAACCAAGGTTTCTGCTTGATCCTACAGAAACCCAACTTGTATCTGTGAACACGCTGTATCATATGGCAGCCATATAATCCAAGTTTCACAATACCTGCAAGTAACTTCGTGTATCTCATTTCCCTAGTAAAGGTATCACTTTTTCATCTGACAGCCCATAAAACATCCATAAACCACACGACATCTCTTCCTCCTGTCCTTCCACCATCTCTCTGGCAGCACACACTCGCTACTTGGAATAGGGAAAGGAGATTTTCCAGTCTCCCAGGTGCCTCAGTACGCCGAGCACGCACAGCTCACCACAACCCCACCCACAGGCCCTTGCGCCAGCGCAGGGGATCCGAGCGAGAGCTGAGAGCCGGGAGGGACCTGCGGCACGACAACAAGACATGGCCACAGCCAGCGGTGAGTAAGGGGGTTCTGGAGCGTTCCGGCAGCTCTCCCGCACCGCCTGGGGATATGCCGGGGACAGGCCGGGGACAGCCCGGGGACAGGCCGGGGACAGGCCGGGGACAGGCCGGGGACAGCCTCAGGCTCCCGCGGGTGCTAGCACCGCCCGCGCCGCCAGGCGGCGCCCTGGCCCCTCCGCGGGCACT
>WBNO01014763.1:133083-145193 GCA_013400575.1 Peucedramus taeniatus
GACACACGGCAGAGGGGACAGAGCGGGGACGGACACACGGCAGAGGGGACAGAGCGGGGACAGACACACGGCAGAGGGGAGAGACGGACACACGGCAGAGGGGACAGAGCGGGGACAGAGCGGGGACGGACACACGGCCGCGGGGACAGAGCGGGGACAGAGCGCTGGCCATCCCTGTGCTGAGAGCTGCTCTAAGCCCCAGGAGCCGCCCGTGCCCAAACAGTTCCTTGGGAACATGAATTCCCTGTCACCCTTCAGAAAGGCATTGTCACAGCCAAGGGACACCGGGATCGCCGTGCCAGGGCATAGCAAAGCTCCGCAGAACTAAAATACAGCAGGACGTGGCTTTTAACTATACATGGTAGAGTCAGAGGTTACAGGAAGCTACTGGGAAGGAAAGCCCGTCTACCGGCCCTGAGTTATTTCTTAACCCAAATGACAAAAAAAAAAAAAATACTGGGAGGAGTGAGTTGACACTTAGAACTAAATATCCACATTTCTTTCTAGGCATTAAACACCAACAAATTATATTTCATCATTAATCTATTGAATTTCTCCAAAGTAATTATCCTTCCAGTAAGTCATGGGATATACTTTGCAGTCCCACATTCTCAGCTATCTACTTTGACAAAATCCACGGTCCCTGACCTCTACACACACAGCTGGCAATAATCAGCTGGGAAAAACCTTAATCCAAACCCTCTCTTTTGTAATTGGCAGGTTACTGCTCCAGCTCGAAGTGACAAACAGGAACTAGCTTAAATTATCCCATCTTAAGATTGGCATCTGTATTTTCTACATCTGGCAGTAGTGAGAGGGAGACAGATCAGAGTTTAAGCTCTTATCCCCATTTAAGAAGGTGGAAAGACAGGGCTGTGAGGCTCCCCACTTACAAGTACTCAAAAATTTGACATCACCCCTAGCAAAGCACCAGTTTTGTTTCAGCACAAATTGAGGAGACACAAGGAACACAGACCTTGCAATAATCAGTACATATGGCTGTAATTCAAGAAGTACAGACACACACCAGCACAGCCTTCAGCCACACAATCTGACATATCCAGCTTTGACACCCATCCAAAGCTCCCCAGTTTCACATGGATTGGCTGGCTCTGACCAGCTAACAGGCAGCCTGCTACACTGCATCACAGTGTTTGTGTAAAGGAGACAGGATAATTCCTGTTGAACTTATAACTAATTTTCTCTTTCAATTAAAAAAAAAAAGGCAAAAAAAAAACAAAACACCAAAAAATATTTCAAATGTACCTTCAGCGGGCTGGTGACAGTCCTTCATTGGCCAAAATCTATGCAGCTGGAAGCATCACCCCAGGACAGCAGCTATCTAATTTATACAAGGCTGTTACAACACTGCAAGCCAATGAGGAGTCAGTGACCACACACACAACTATGCTTCACCCTTTCTGTTCACAAGCAACAACAGTCCAGCATTTCAAAACTGGGTTTCAGGTGGAATGGGAGAGATTTCTCCCCACTCAGCTGATGTGAGGCACATTGCTGATGGGGTTTTTTGACCAAGTATTTGTTGGGGTGCTCCTACATGGTGAAAAGACCTGTAAATGCACCCAGTTTGTGCTATAATGACCAATCCTCCTGCAGAGCAGCTGGGACACTTGGCCTGTTCTGTCACATCCCTTGTTACTCCAAGACCTCAGCAGGGAACAGATTGCTCTCTCCTCCACGTAATTTCCCATATTCCTGAAGTGCAGATCAAGCCTGGCAGGTTTTTCCTCCCTGTGCAAGAGAAGTCCCTAACAAGCTGCCTAAAACACAATGCCCTTCTGCTCAGCTTGTTGTGACCTCTGTAAGCCAGGCACTAACTCAGCCTTGCTATTCAATTTCCAGGGAAACCCAGAGATGAAGGAGGCTGCACCACAAAAAGCACCTCTCTTCCTCCCTGGGCTGTTCCTGAGCTCCTGGATGATGACACACAGTGTGCCTTGGGAACAGCCATCCTCCACAAGAGATCCCTCAGAAGCTAAAAGCTTCTCAGAGAGCTTCCCACAGAGAACAGAGTAAATTCTCTCCCATTCAGAGTTTAGCAAGCACAATGAGCACTCAAGGCTCAGAGTTGCAATGCTGGGTTAGCAGTGACACACACTGACTCACACCTTCTCAGTTCAGGCTCTCAGGACATTTTGTTACATCAGCTTCTTAAATGAAGTCTTCCCATCTCATCAAGACCGCCTAAGGTTCCCTCCTCAACCCCAAGTGCCATCCTCGTTTCTGTTTTCCCGCAGTCTAATGTCCCAGGAGTCAACCCAGCAAAAATAACAAATAGCCCACTAAGTCCCCAAAAATTTCAAGCATCCCACATGACAGGTTCAGCAGGTTCCCCAGACCATCTCCACAGGTCCTTCCATTTGGGACTTGATTCCAAACAAACTGAAATCACAGGGACCAGGCCTTGTGATACACAGCCCTAGCACTTCCTTCATTTCTTCTGAGCAACCCCTAAGTTTTATTAGTGGCACCATCCACATTATTTCCTACCACTGCCTAAAGGGAAAATGTTCCAGTTATCTTAGTGTAGACTGCTACCCCAAAGACAAGCAAAAAGCCATTAAGAATTCAGAAGTAAGACAAGAATCTGCCCTCAGCAAGACACACCTTCAGAAATTATTTTGTAAGAATTCATTTTACTACCAGACTTCATGGCTACAGATCAATCTATCAAAGAAATTGATAACAAATACCCAGATGGAATCATGCTGTAGATGAGAATAAGCTACTATTAAGGACAAGAAAATTCTTCAGTGCTAAATGGGGACTAGATTTAAACAACACCCACACACAAGATCCCACACAGACAAAGCCATATAAATACAGATACTAAAGAGATTCCTTGAGCTGAAACAAAATATTCCTTACCACAGATAAGGAAAATAATTCATCCAAACAGAAAATGTTCATGTCAGGCAAATCAGCAAGAAATCAAGCTCCTATCTATTCCAACAACCACCAACACATCTGATACAAGGGAAGATCTGTCAGGGTACGGGGCCTCAGAAGCCTCATACCACACTTACATGGCTGGAGAGACAGATAATTCCCACAGCAGTTTGCTTTTATGGTATTTTCCTCATTGTCTGCTGAGACATCATCAGAGTTATTCACGGTGCACGCAAAGCAGTGAGGCATCCCTGCCAGAAGAGCTCATGTGTGGCTGGGTTCCAGCACGGGTGAGTTTCCCAAACCAAGAGGACCCCACCATCAGGAAGCAAGCAGCAGCCACACAAAGGTTTTATTGAAAGAATTGTAGCAATAAACTCTTGGATCACTTTCTACAGAACTCACTCCTTGCACTGCAGGCACGTAAACTTTATTAGGGGAGATATCTGAGATTACTTGGGGTGATAGAGTTGCGCAGCAGAACATCATCTCACCAACACGTGAACTGCACGAGAACCCCAGAGCAAACACTGAGGCTCACACACAGCAACATCAACTAAAAGAACATACACCTTGCCACAGTGTCACTCTGTTCTTTGTTCCCTTCATGTGAACCATTCCTCAAGGCATGGTCACTCAGAGTATTTTCCTTATTTCTAAGTATATAAGGATGTTAGTCTAGATGTTTATCACACTTCAGAAGAAATAATTGATCTCTTTTAAATGTGGGAGAAATTTAATGTCTGGAGATAAACCCTTTTGAAGAGATGCTGTTGTTTTCACACAAGGAAGTTTCCTATGTTAAGCCTGGTATTAGGGATAGATTTAAGGCTAGCCTGCATTAATTCTGTTTGTTAAATCTGAGTGACTAATCACTAAATCTTTACACCTTCAGTCCAAGCAGTCCTCTCCCATCTTTACCTCTGAGAGAACACTGAAATTATTTCCCTAAAAAACAGGCAAGATCCTCAAGTGATGCTTCCAGGTATTGCTCAAAACTATTCCCATCATCACAAAGTTGAGCGACATTTTAAATCTTCCCGTTATGATGCAACATAAAGGAAAGATGGCATCCATTATTCATGTTTTCTGAGTGTAACCCAGTGTTAAAAAGCCCTTTGTAGATAAACCCTCTTGCTGTATACCAGGGACTCCAAACTATTTACACGAGGGGGCCTGTGCTTGTAAGAAGTGCAAGAAGAGGACATCAAAACACACAGCATTTGCACAAATTGCCTATTTACATTCAAATGTGCAGAGGTTAAGTGAAAATCCCGGGTTTCCAAGATGGCAAGTGCACTGAGGAGCGTCATTCCTGCACGTTGCTCTGGAAGAACCTGATGTTGTTTCTACAGCAACAGCACGGACAGCCTGGCACAGCCCTGCAGGGTGGGTGCACCCTCGGACATCCAGCAGCAGGTCCACTGATAGCCATGATTTAACCATGGAAAACAAAGTCTGGGTTAATCTGTGGCGTTTGAAAGAGAAGGGAAAACAAAGACACACCTGCATCCATGGGGATGTCTGTGCCTCTTGAATCTGCTCAAAGCAATCTGTGCTAAGCAGTCTGAAAATGCCTCTATCACCTTAGAGCTCTCTGCTCCTTTTCAACCACCAAGCACATTAGAAAACCTCCCCAGCTTGAGTGTGCAAGTATGAGTAGTAATGTAATTAAAGGGAGCACAAGGAAGGGACTGACAGTTTTAAGTACAACAGACAGCCCTTATCCAGGCTGACAGGCTTATGAATTATGCTCAGCTACTTTTATATTAGATATTTGAACACTTCTGGTGTATACACATCCTCTCTCCTGTCACTCAGCTAGGATCCTATGAATCCCACTTGCTCTTAACAGTAGGTCTAGGCTTCTATAATAAAAAGAGATAAAACAAGGGCAGCTGCCTTTTCAGAGTAGAACTAAAACACTTCACGCCACCTTTAAAACCAAATGCTATCAACTGACTTCAGAAGTACAATTCTACAAGAGCTGTCACTTCAAAGGAAAACATCTGTAAAAATTTACTACATGAGTTAGGGGAGTTGTCTGATGAGATGAAAAAGGAGAATATACTGACAACAAAGAGTAAACAAAATTTGCATGCAATTCAAATGCATTAATTACACTAAATCAATTTTTTAAAAATCGTGAAGGTGACAGAGCTACCTATCAGATAGCAGCACTTTAAAAGACAAGAGATAAGAGAGCTTGGGAAGCACTACCCGGGGTTTGGGGTGTGAAATACTGAATGACTGATGGGGAGCTCAAAGGGAAAAGGGCAAGAAGGAAAATAGCCACTGAGCTGGGTGACAAATCTTCGGGGGTGCAGAGTGAATCTGTGAGTCACCAGCACTTAACAGAAGTTGAAGCCATGTGAATGCCTGGAAAAGGGCACAGGGAGACAAGTGCAAGACATGACCAAACCATGGGAGGAGGAGGAGGAAAGGCTGGACCAGGAGGGGAGAAGAACATCACCAAAGAAAGAACAACAGATCATTGGAAGCAGCAGTGACTGTGCAGAGAGGTCCTGCAGAACAGCATCAAAACAGGGGTCTGCAAACATTTCAGTGCCATGAATAACAGGTAAATAGAGAGGAGCACCCAAAGCAGCCCTGGGACAGCAGAGGCAGAGAGCAGGGAGTACAGCTTCACCTTGTGAGAGGGACCAGACTTCACTGAGAGCCAGAATAAATTTTAAAAAGGGAGACAGGAGTTAAAGGTCCAACAGATCCTACCTTACAATACAGGTAGGTCACTGAGGGAAAAGCCCATGGCAATGGAAGCAAGAGCAAAGAGAAAGGGGCCCAAAGTCCTCTCAGCTGCACTTGGGTTCCTGCATGTCCCACAGCAAGCAGGTTTTGTGAGAGTAAGGAATAAATCCATCTGAAAAGACAGCATGGAAAACTGACACTGACACAAGGAGGAAAACAACTCACAGCATATGCGACACCAGCTGCTGCTGGAAATATTCTTAAGCTCTGTGAAAAAGGAGGGTATTCATCCAAGTAAAAACACAAGCAAACCAGAGCAAAGCTTCTCAGAAGCTACCAGTGACAGAATTTATAATAAAAGCAAAAAATCATCTTAATATGGCAAACTGCAATGAAGTCAGGTAGCCTAAAACAGCACCGAAGGGGAAAAAAATACAGGCCAGACACACAGATCTAAATCACAGTAAATCTCAGTATTCTGAGCCTCCAGGGCAGATTTCTCATTTTCTGTGCATTTTGCAAGTAGACCTAGATGGCCTATCAGCTTCCTGAGCCTAGCAGGATCAATGTGCAAATGAGGAAGCTTAATAAAAGTAATAAAATTATGACAGCCAAAATAATCAGATTTACAGAATGCAGACAGGCTAAACAGCACAAATGCTACACAATAAACTCTTGCAAGGGGAAACATTCACCAAGTGAGGCTCCAGCATAATATTAGTAAAGAAGCCTTCTCTTTGAAATAAACAAAAAAAAAAAAAAGCAGCCCACCTGAGTTCTCTTTGTATTTTGAGAAAATAACTTTGGTTCAGCACAAGCATGTCCCTAGGGAAAGTACAAAAAATTGTTCAGATGCACAGAAGGCCATACTCCATCACAAACAGCATAAGGGACAGCCTTTGGCACCAGAATGTGTAAAAACGCATTCCGAAATCGAAATATCAATTGAAAGCCAAGAAGGATACAAAAATAGAAAACAAAACAAGGGAATCAGAAGCAAATAAGCACAGCAGCCCTCACACTCACCACCCCCAGTGAAACACCAGCTGGCCAGGACTGCAGGCTCCAGACACCCCACCCTGGGTCAGTCTGTGCCTGAGGATCCCCCTCACCACCAGGGATACCTGAACCTTCTTTCACACAGGACAGAAGTCTCAGAATCATTATCTTCCACATTTTAATGAAAACTGGCTAGCAGGAGTGAAGAGGTGCCCTACCAGTGCTCCCAGGACACACAGTGCCTTGAGGTGTCCCATCACACCTGGGACTGGTGCCAGATGAGCCCAAATCCCCAGAACTGGCTCAGCCTGGGAAAGAAAAATCAGTTAAAACCCCAAGATATAAATCTGTGGGAGATATCTCTTCCAGAACTACTTGGATTTTTAAGCTCCTCTAATCTAATCCCCAAATGGAGCATTTCTGGGGGAAAAATAAAGAAGAATCTGTGAGATTGATCTCCCACCAAAAATTAGTAATGACTTTGAGCAGGAACAGGGCTGCTCCCCTATCAGTCCACCTCTCACATGCCATCTGACATTTTCTAATTACAAGAGGTCATGAATCCCTGAAATCTCCTCATTGTTTTGGGGAAACCAGTTTCACATGGGTAGCAGAAAAAAAAAATACAAAGCTTTTTTTCTCCCCCTCCTTAATGCAGAAGGTAAATGCTGCACAGCTCAATCAACAGGCTTCCCATGAACAACAAATGTTGCTTGTTGTTAACCAACAACATCAATTAGATTTCCAGGGATATATGACCATTAAAACAAACTTAAAAGGAAGGAAAAAACAGCCTTAAATCCGAAAAATGTCAGTGATCATTGGTCAGAAGCAGTTTCAGACTGCTCATGGTGGTTGTGCTCCTGAAGTCCAAAGAGGGGTGTAGTCACATAGAAGCTTTTAGCTGTAATAAATCACCACAAATACTTTGTCTTTGCATGTTTTGATTTAAACTATCCACTGGCAAACCGTACCTAAACCAGACATGAGGATTTCTTGCTGCTGAGGGAAACCTCCCCGTTTAGGCACCTAAAGCATGAGCATCAAACAGACAGCTCACCAAGGCTGCTGCTGTGTGCTGGTGGAGAAACCCCTCAGGTGGGAACCCGCTGCCAGAGAAGCAGCACCACGAGGGGCTTCTCCCAGCCGGGCAAGAATAGCACATCCCAGCCATTTTTAGGTGTTACTCTGGTAACAGGCACTGAGCCCACAGCAGATCGGGGCTGCTGTGAGTCCTGCTCAGAGAACAGTGCCAGGAGCCTGGATCATACAGCTCCCCTGGCAATTCACAGAATTCTGGGCAATGCCCAGGCTCAACATGTGTGAAGCCAGCTCCACCCAAAGACAGGGAGCCATGCAGAAACAGAAGGATTTTTTTAAAATATAACTACTCAGGAAGGAGTTTGGGCAATTCTAGTTCACCTTCAGAGTCAAAAACAGGCAAGAACGTAAACCCCTTTATTTGCTTTTTTTTTGGTTTTTATCTTTTCCTACATTTTTCTACTTGTGCATGGCCTGTAAACAATATAGTAACATACTGAATCACCTGGAAGCTAATGCCATGCAGGCATTTCAGATATCCAAGTGCAGAAATTACAGCTTTAAATCCCATGTTTCAATGTAGCAGGCACATTATTTCTACAAGGGCACCCATGACAAATCCATCCCATTTTATTAATAAAATATTTGCAAAACATCCTTTTAATCCATCACATGGATACAAGTCAGTTGCAATTAAGAGACTCATCATTTGTGTTTGTGGCAGCTCAGTGCTTCAGGATTAATTCCAGAGCATTACTTCAGACCTTAAATGTTGCAGACACCAAGACCCAGGAGAGCCCCTCATTCAGCAGCTTCTCTAACGAGAGGTAAGTTTGGCAGAATCAAAACACAACCCTAAAACTGCACTGTTGTAATAGCACAGATAAGTTGACACATTTTACACAAAAACCTCAAGTATTTCTTCTCTTTGCACAGACACAAATTCACAGGCTCAGCACATCAGAGTGATTTTGGATTAGAGAAGGCTCTCGGAGATGTTAGAGCACCTTCTGGTGCCTGAAGGGGCTCCAAGAGAGCTGCAGAGGCCCTTTTGACAAGGGCATGGAGTGGCAGGACAAGGGGGAACAGCTTTAAACTGACAGAGGGCAGGGCTAGATGGGATATTAGGAATAAATTCCTCCCCATGAGGATGGCGAGGCCCTGGCACAGGGTGCCCAGAGCAGCTGTGGCTGCCCCTGGATCCCTGGAATGTCCAAGGCCAGGTGGGATGGGACCTGAGCAGCCTGGGATAGTGGAAGGTGCCCCTGCCCATGGCAGGGGGTGGGATGGGATGAACTTTAAGGTCCCTTCCAACCCAAACCATCCTAGGATTTTACTTCACCAGGTCAGCACCTCAGCAGGTAACAGGTTCAGTACATCTGGAGATTAGGATTCATAATCAGTGAGTGATTGCAATGCTTAGGGCCAGGTCTTGGCAGGCACCCAGGAACAAGCCTGGCTTAGAAGGCACCCCGGCACCATGCTGGAGCCTTGTCAGAGCTGCCCCTGGCACTGCCCCTCTGCACGACCAAACCATGCCCAAAACCAATCCACCACTGCTGGAAATAACACTGCTTCCTGTGTGAAGCAGCATGGGACTCTTTCCTGCAGCCCCACTTTGAGTGCCTGGTAAAAATCCAGTGAAATCAGGACTCAAACGGAATTACTTAATTTTAGACAGTGGAGAGCCCAACTAGACAGACTAGGGAGTTTGGAGTTGATTATTCTCTTTTACAATTTAATTACTTAACCTCTTCTGGTCTCAGACACCGCAAGCCAAGCACTTTGCCTGTGAGAAAAGGATAACAGACTAATTATTTCTCTCATAATGGGCAAAAAAGGCTTCTGGGGAAAAACCAGCGCTAAAAAAAAAAAACCTGCACTTCTCAGGCTCACGGCTGGTGCCTCCTCACTTGTATTTTGAGAATTTTTACCCTTTCTACTACACTGACCTTGTGACTTTTCCCAAGAAGCCCCACCCAGGGTGTGGGGCAACAAGCTTAACACCATATTCAACAACTTACAGCAAACAAATTTAAAAAAAAAAAAAAAAAAAAAAAAAAAAAAATATAGAGTGCGAAGGTGTGAATAGTCCACCAGGTCATTTCTTTCAGAAGGTCAAAGCATTCCCCAATTATGTGATCTTTTCCAGCACTTCAAGTCTAAGATTTATATTTATCTCAAGGGAAAATCTGTGGGCATCATACACAGAGGTTAAGCCCCAAGGAAACCATGCAAGTCCAGTGAGCCATTCAGAACACATCCATCGTGCTTCACCAGCAATTAAATACTGTCCACAAGCAGGATTTACCTAATCTCTTACTCATAAGAGCAGAAGGAACATTGATGCAATCAAATTGAGAAAAATACTGTTGCAACCAGGCTGATTTTTTTTTAGTTGGATGGATGATACATTTAAAAAAATTAAGTGTTACTATCACTCAATTAAACAACATCCTGCTACTGGTAAGGGTTATATTTATAAATCAGTACATTTTCATAACAAAATGTCCTATTTCATAGAAGATGCTTCCCTCGAATGACCTCAAGAAAGTTCTGAAACCAAATCCTCCCCAAAATGCTCTCATCCTGCACAGCTATCCCGACATGAATGCTCTCGTTAGATGATGCACTGATTTAAAAGGACTGGCATCTTATGTAAATGGATGTTATTGCCTTTAATTGCAGCCATAATTATGGGAGTGCCTCAGAACTGAGTAAGGTCACATTAAGCAAACTTATTGGAAACTTTGCAAACTGCTCTGCAACACACTGGACGAGCACCAAAAGTCCCACCACGGGCATTTATTCAGTCCCATCTTCAGCTCTGTGCAAAGCACTACAAAATCAATCATATATATATGGACTTGCTCCAAGTTATAGTTGGTTTAGCATGTTTTTGCCTCAGATGAACTAGTTTCTCTGGCATTTGCCAATAGAAGAAGTATTATTTAGAATTAAGGTCTTTAAATATTGAAAAAATCTTAAAGAGTTTTCAAGTTTCTTCAGTATGAACATCTTTACTTTTCCTCCTCATATCTCAAAGAGCCACACAAGCACCAAGGGACCTGCTGCAGAGCCAACAATGATCCAGAGGTTGACAAGAGCAGCGAGGGCAGTATGCAATTCCCCTGGCACAGCCAACAAATCTCTGTTCATGGAAGATGCCAGCACAAGCATTGTGGGAATGACCAAAGGGGCAGCCAAGGGGTTTTCGTTCAGCCACAAAGCAATGGCTGCCACCACATTTCAGCAGCTGGATGGGAGTTCCCCTGCTAGTCTGAGAGGTTCTGAAACACCAGCCTCACTGAAACCCATCTCCCTGCCCTGGGCTGGAGTCAGGCACGGAGGAAGCAGGCAGCTGCCCACTGTAAGGCTGGCAGAAGCAAAAGGACGGCTGTAAACAAGAGCAAGCCTGTGACTCACTGGGCAGAGCCACAGCCACTCGGCACCCACTGACACCCAGTTTTGTGTGGCACCTGGCAGCTCGGGGTCCTGGACCCATTAGCAAAGCTGAGTACAACACCCTCACTGCACATCCATCTCTGCCTCCCCATCCTGCCCCACAGCAGCAGCACTGCCTGGCTTATCTTCCAGCCTACATAACACAATTTTCCTAGAAGTGGGGAAATTATATCCAAACATAACCATGACTAAGGCTACGGGCAGAAGTTTTGGTGCACTTGCATCACAGCTGTCACCCTGTATTACACAAAGTGCCTGACAAACAGGCCAGACCTCGGTCCCCAGGGAGAGCCAACCCTTTCCAGGGAAGGCCCCAACGAGCCAGCAGCCAAATCTCATGAAGATAAAAAAGGTGCCGATTCTGTGCTTTTTATGGAGTTGCCCTTAGGAATAAGAGAAAAGCTAACCAGTTAGATCGTTATTTGCGAAAGCAATGCTTTTACACCCTTCCTCGGCAAATGGAGAGCACCTTGGAGGAGCGAGATATAAACCCGCCTTCCTACAGACAGTTGGAAAAAAAAAAAAAAAGGCCATCACAGCACAGCAACCTCCAAAAATAACTCGGCAAGCAAACAGCTGCTGCTACACTACGATTCGTTCTTTCCACGCCACATCTCCAACCCTTCCTTCACCCAGGGTTGTTCCAGCACAAGCCGCAATTCCCATTCCCACCGGCCGAGCTTTCTGAGATGCCGGGCACCCTCACTCCTCGGTGCAGTCGGGAGGGAAAATCCCGACCAGGGGCTCCAGGAAAACACCCCCTTCCCCTTTCAGCCTTGCCGGGACCGCGCGCGGGTCTCTCGGGGCCGCCCCACGGGTGGGAGGGAAGCCAGGGGCGGGAGGGAAGAAGCGGCGGCGCAGCCCCGGTCCCGCGGGGGTCCGGGGGTCCTACCTCGACAGCACCGGCCCTGCGGGCAGTGACCGCGGCGGCGGCAGCCCCACATGGGCGGCGGGCTGGGCTCCGCTCCGGCGGAGGCTGGCACCGA
>WBNO01014763.1:145320-158541 GCA_013400575.1 Peucedramus taeniatus
GGGCAGGGCGGAGGGACCAGCCCCGGGCAGCCCCCGCCCCGCCGGGAGCCCCCGCTCCGCCCCGCAGCCCGCGGGGATGCGGGAGGGGTTTGGGGGAGCAGCTCTCGCACCTCTACGCGGGCTCGGCTGAGGAACCCGCACCGCACCGCCCGCTCCCTGCCGGGACCGCGGCCGTCCCTCCGCTGTCTGCTCCGCAGAGCTTCGTGTTTTGTTAAAATGAGCCGAAATTTAAAATAAACAAATAAATTAACAAGTAAAAATCAAGTAGACGTGAGGGACGTGGGGCGGCTGTAGCCATTTTGGAGAGCTGGGTGTGAAAGCAGCCGGGGGGCAGGAGGTGGGGCATCGGCAGTGGCCGGGGGAAGGGGGCTCTCCTCCGCAGCGAGCCCCGGGCCGGGCTCAGGGAGCAGCGAGCCCTCGGCCGGGCTCAGCAGCGCCCACGCAGCTTCTCCGCGGAGCCAGAGGCGACCCAGAGGTGACCCAGCCGAGCTCGCTCCACCGACAGCGTCAGGCAGAGCAAGGAGAGGAGCCAGGGCTAGGATCCAGCTCCCAGGGAGACAGTGCGGTCCCGCTGAAGCCAGTCTGGGCACACACAGCCTCTGCGTGCACTCAGGGCACAGCCGCCCGCCCGCTTCGGGCTGCAGACTGCGCTGCCCTGGCACACAGCGTCCCTGAGGACACACACAGCATTCCCCCTGACACAAGCTTGAGCTCAATGACAAAAATCCTCTAGGTCTTTATACCATCCTTGGGGTGACGCTGAAGTGCGTTTGTTATTTTGTTCAGGTTGGGACACGTTATTTTTGTGGTTGCCTTTCCTCACGGCTTTGTAATTTTGTTAGGCTGTCCCCCCCGAGGCAGGCATGAACTAAATGAGCTGTTATCACACTCTGTGTCCTGCTCTGGGGTGAGGAGCTGGAGAGGCAGCACTGTGCTCAGGAGAGTTATCTGACTGTGCCTTTGGCCTGCAGAGATAAGCAAACACGAGTGTGGGGAGGGGGAAACACCATTGCAGATGAGAGGGCCCGAACACAACATGAAGGAAGATTAAAGCAGCATCAGTCTAAAGCCACTTACTAGTGAAAAATCAGTAATAATTCCCCTTTTAAGATTAAAATGGTCGACATAAGCAATGGAGTTAAGGTTTTTGGTTTTTGTGTGTGTGTTTTTGGTTGTTTTTTTTTTTTGGTTTTGCGTAAAATTCACACGCAAATTTTCTTTACCTTGTCAAGATGTCTTTTATTTACCTACACACCTCCATCCTGCTTCCCAAGTTGTCTCTGAGTGATATGGTTGTCTCCAAGTTTATTTAGAGTAAATTCTGTTTACAGTAAATCCAGTTTACTGTCTGGGCAGCTGTTTTCAGACCCCCTCTGGCAACATAAGCATTGTAACTATGTTGGCTTTGCTTGGGCATCACCTGATGCTTTAAAACTTCAGTTAATAAAGTGCAACTTCTGAATTGCTTATAGAAATGAAGCCACACGAAAGAAAGGGTGGTTTGTTGGTGTGGATTTTTTAGACAGGGAGCGTTGCATGTTTATCTCCAGGTGATGATGCCTCCTGCAATGAGGAAACTCAGCGGCTGAGATCAGCCTGGTATCCCTTCCTTCACGTGTGTGTGGTGACTCAGAGCAAGGACTGGGTTCCTTTAGTCTGAGACCAGACCCCTACTGCTTCTCCAACGCTAGACTGCCACAGCTGACGGCAAACACAAGAGAAAAGCGTATCACTGTTGGTGCAATGCTGAGGAATGCTTCTTTTTCTTTCAGGGAACTGTCAAAGATCCAGCTCCTCGTGCAGCCCCTAGAGCTGAACAGCTCCTCGAGGTGCCATAGTGCAGGTGCTGGCTCTGTGGAGTTGGAAGTCACCTGTGTCCACCTTCTGGACAGTCCTTAATCCTTATTAACTCTCTATTATTTCATCTGAAGTATTAATGGTTAGTTTGCTTTATCTTCTTAAGGAGATGAAGTGACTTTGCATAACCGTGGCCTCTTCTACATTAGCAAGCTTTGTTGTCCACTGCTAAGAGTGTGAAGGAGGGAACTCCGAGCCACCATGTCCCTGTACTGGTCTAGAGCAGAGCATTTGTCACTGGCACAGATGGCATAGCTCAAAACTGGGTTTAGTTAACTCTGCTTTTGGTCACTGACTGCTTCCAGCTTGAAGGGCCACTGGAGTTGTTTGAGGGTTTCTCTGAAAGAAATATCGTACAATTCTGAGCCCTGGGATAGGAGAAAGGCCCTTTGTTTCATCTGCTCTCTCCATGAAACATCTTTTAGTCACAGTTTCTGGGCTTAGTGAAACCTTATCCCTATGTTTTATTTAAAAAAAAAAAAAAAAAAAATTTTTTTTTTTTTTTTTGCAGCTGGCATGAAGCAGCAGGTAATGAGGCACAGCCAGAAATGGAGCTCAGGAGGCTGAGCACTGCAGCAGCTGTCCCTCCTGTCCTTGGCCTTAAAAACAAAGAAAATCCAACAAAATCACCCATCTGCAAGGATTTCCTACTGCTTGATGTTGGTAAAAAGGTTCATAGTGACCCCCCTGTCCCACTGGGCAGTGAGATGTGGCTCAGTGTCAGCCAGAAATCTCCCCTCCTTTTGGCAGAACAAAAGGTTCTGAGCAGCAGTGGGGAAGGCAGCCTGTAACCCTGCCCTGCTGGAGGGCTGAGCCTCACGGGGCATCCCGTGAGCCCTTTCTGTCTGTGCTTTTGCTCTTCTTCTTAACCATGTTAATCCTCTTCCACAGCATTGTTTTCAAGGTGGGAAAGCACACCTAGGGCCCCCCACCAAAGCTGTACTGCAGGGTCCTAACTGTGCAGAGAGCTTCAGTGTTCTTAACATTAAATCGCTGATAAACCAGTGCGAGTATTAACTGCAAAACTTGCTAGAAATCTGGGGGTTTGCTCAAGATCTGTGTAGCCAACCACTGATGAGGTTGTTGAGATTTTGTCCAAATTGGTGAGGTGTAGTTAATTTGGCAAGTGGAACTAGGAACAGATTCATGAGGGGAAAAAGTAAATCTGATAATTGATTGCATTTAGGAGAAGTCAGCAGGAGAGAAGGGTGTTCAAGGTAAATACTCACAGTTTCTGCCTGGGATGTTTGACTCTTGCTTGTGCTTGGATAAACGGAGCAAGCAGGATCATCCATTTGGAAAATGTTTGACTTAGTCCTGTGCCTTTCTTAAAAGTAGTTAAATTGGAAAAATTGCTGCACTTACAGGCCTTGGAAAATATTTTTCCCTACATGTGGTAGAGAAAAATTTTTATTTTTCCCTTTGTGGTTTCAAAGAACTGAAGAGAAGACCACAAAAATACATTTTTCCTTCAGCTGCTTGGCAAGGGAAATCATCTGATGGGGCTTATCAGAGCAACGTGGCTTGGGCAGGCCTGGACTGCCTGGGGACACCAATCCTATTGACTGTGTTTTTCACAGGTCACCTTCCTCCTGCTCTAATGTGAGCCAATCATTTTTACCTCTGGATGACAATAATTTAAAGATGAGTAAATCAGTTGAATTTTTGTTCCTCAGCTTCATTGCAACATTTAAGCTGTTGGGTGCTTTGTTAAATTCCTTGGAAGTTTGCCAAGTGCAGGATTGCACTGCATTCAGTTCAGCCAGATAACACAATCCTCTCTTAAAGGTATATTTGCAGTCTTTACCCAAGTTGTAGGTGTGCAGGAGAAGAATAAAAGGCAGAAACCAACAGGTGAACCAGCAAGCAAAAGTTAATACAATTATTCATGTAGTCACCTTGTAGTCACCATTCATGCTGTACCTTTTTTTTTTCCTTTCTCTGAACTGTTTCTTTTGTCTAGACCATAAAATCTTAAAAAATCAGGTGTATCCTTCTTCTGAGGCATAGGAGCATGTTAACGTACCCCAATACTGGAGACTTAAGGTGCTTGGGAAGCCTTATCTTTTTGAGTGGGGATTCTCATCTCCCGTCTGGTCAGAGCCCAAGAGCTTGCCTGGCCTTTCTCAGGCTCTTTGGAAGAGGCAAATCTTGTTATGTTCATTGCTGGAGTGCTTGTGCTATTTTTACACTGCTCAGTTTTTATATGTGCAGCTGTAGTCAAGTGTTGTTTCTTGATCCCAGACAACTGAGATTTTCCATAACCTTTGACTAAGGAAAAATGTATCTCTAATCACAGCTCCCCTTCACAACAGGCAGCATGTTAAAAGATTATATAAATATTATATTAAGCACATTTTTAGGCAAATTGCTTGCATTGGTGTTGCATTTCTTTCCACCAGTGTCTGGGTGATAGAAGAAATAAATGGTGAGCTTGGGCCATTATGGAAATGAATACTCCGGTGTGGGTGTGTGTCTCTTCTGACCTGGGGATTCCTCATCAATTAACTGCCTTGTTAAAATAACTCTGACATCGATTCATCTACCAAGAACACAGATAAGGGCATTTTAAAGATTAATCCCCTTACTCTTGGTTATTGGTGGGTATTTTGTGATATTCTGCATAGGTAGAAATAATTTTTTCTTGCTTAGAAAGCAAAGATAAGGCGCTTGCTTGTTTGTTTGTTTGTTTGTAGTGGCAGAAAATTAGCATTCATACTATGCCCTCTAGTCACAACTGAAGTGGAAAAGGTTTCATGACCCTTCTGACCAACATCCTGAAGATTAGCTCCAAGTAGATTTTGGTGGCAATTCTTGGGCTCACCTGGTTTCAGACACTGATGGGACACTGATGACAGATTTTCAAGTTATTTAGTTCCATTTGAATGTAATTACTGATTCAACAAATCTACGAGTGGATGAACAAGTGTTAATCCATTAAATAAAAAGCAAAATATATGTTTGTCCATGTGAATAAGTGCAGCATGGACCTATGACAGAGAATCTGCTTCTTTCAAGAAGTTTTGCTAGACTGGCAGAGGTGCAGAGAGAAAAGGGTACCTTTGGAGAGCTCTTCTGTTCTAGGCCAGTGACTACGATGAGTGCCTTGTGCCCTAGGAGGTGATTTATGCAGTCAGGGAGAGCAGACCCACACTCAAGGGTCACCACCTCCTCTATTTTATAAAAGGAAAATATGATTAAACAGAGACCACCCTCTTTCCCAGCTGCCTCAAAACCAAGGGAGTGAACACCTACCTGTGTGTTTACTCTGCTGGTGATTTGCCCAGCCCACACTCCCCGGGGCACACCGGGTGCTTGTGTTCAGACATCCAGGGGGGTTCTGCATCGAGCACCGTGGTGGTGTGGGAGAGTCAGACCTCCAGCACCACTGCCCTCGCTGGGCTGGATGCTGCCACTTATCCATGTCCTCTTACTCTCCTCACAGATTTGTTGCTGTGGTGAGAAAAGTCAGGCCTTAAATACTGAACTCCCTCCCTGTTATCTCAGCTGGTATCTGCCGTGTGCAGGTATCAGCTGGTGTGTATTAAAACAAATAAGATAGTAAAGAATATATGCTTTGCACTGTGGGCAGGTTCTGCCTCCAAATTTTGGCTTGGTTTTTTTTTTTTTTTTCCCCCTGCTTCAATTCTAACTTGGTTTGTTTTTGCTGAAACTAACCTTGAACTCTGCCCAACAGCACAAAGGATTACAACTCTTTATGTCTTAATTGGGAAATGGGACCAATAACCTGTCAAATCAAATTTTTCCCCCTGAGAAGTTACAGTCAAATGCAGGACAGTTCCCACAACATGTTTTGATATATTATTTGGTGTTTGCTTGAAGTCTGCACCAGCAGATTAGAGCAGAGTTTGGAGCACTATATGGTTTTGTGCTTAACATGTTACTGGAGGAAAATGAGTTTACTAGGTGTTTCATCCAATGCAAGCCAGCAGCTTCACTGGAAGCACTCCCAGGGCCTCACTGTGACCTCCTCAGGCTGTTGATAACGCTCCTGCTGATTTACTAATGCCAGCACAGGACACTGCTCAGCCTGTTTTGAAGCCCCAGGGTGGAAAATAACTAGGAGGGCAGTTGCTGCCAAATCAGAGCGGCAGAGATGCTGCAAATAGGACAAGTGTTCTGCCTGTGACAGTCCCACCAGCAGTGAAAAACACAAACTACACTTTTCTCAAGCAGAAAAGGTGGAAGCCCCTGCACCCCACACAGCAGCCCTGCCTGAGGCTGGCCGGGAGCTCTCACAACAAAGGAGCTGCTGCTGCGCCCACATTCTTGTGGTGAAAGTCCTGCTCTGCTGCCCAGCCCCAGGAACGGCAGATTTAAAAAGTTCTGGAACAAAACGGGACACGTTCTCAAGCGCAGAGGCATTTCAGTTTGTGCAGCATCAAGCAAGGTCTGCTGTTTGTGCTGGATGTTTAAGCACTCGCTGGGAACCCACAAACGGTGCTTCGGGGCTTTTTTTTTTTTTTTTTTTTTTTTTTTTTTTTTTTTTTTTTTTTTTTTTTTTTTTTTCCTCAAGTTACTTCCAAAATTGTAATCTGATGAATCAGAGGAATGAAGGCTGATATTCCTCTAGTTCTCCAAAACAAGAGATGTCAGGTCCAGGGCAGTAGCAGAGTCTGTGGCCCCTGAAGACCACTTTAGAGCTTTCTTAAATATGGTTTGTTTTTTATAAATCTTTTCACCTTTTTTCTAGAAATGCCTGAGCAAGAGAAATGGTTTGGAGTGGGTGATTTTCAAACAAAACAGAGATACAGAGATGCAAAGGTATTGTAAAAAAGAGCCACTTTCACTTAAGGTAACTGGTAGCTTGAAAAAATTGTGTTCAAGTCGGTGCTGCTTTGAGTGACACTGAGGGGGGTTGGGATACAGAGTCCTGCATTCAAGCTCTGGAAATCATTTCTGCAGGAGCTGATGTTTCACTTTTGAAACTATAATCAGAAGTGAACTTTGACATTGCATGTGGAAAAGAAGTGGCAAGTTTTAGTTAAAAGCATTAACAGGAAAGCAATGAAGTATTGTGCACACCCTCAAAGCTATTGGCATATGGGGGGTGCTTTATTCAAAGCCAATGAAACCTCTGCTGCTCTGGGTAGCCCCACAAGCTGCTCACAGGTTCGAGTGTCATTGGAGGCAGTTTCTGTGCTGCTGCCTCCTCCTCCTCCTTCTCCTGGCCTCATGTTTCACTGAGGTACCTCTGAGTCCCCTTGGCTGCCCCTACTGGGTGAGCTGCTCACCTGGAAGCTTTGGACACAGCAGAGCAGAGTGTTTGGGAGCTAGGGGGGCTTTCTGCAACTGCAGCCAAACAGAGTGACCAAAACCTGCCCCAGCCCCTCTCTCTGCCTTTAAGCTGCCATGTGTTTGCACACCCATGAAGCAACCTGAGCTCTGAGTGACTAGCCCAGTGTGCCACAAGCCTCCGCTGCAATGTGAATGGAATAAAGGGCATTTTAAAGACTCATGTCATCGCTTTAATTTCAAGACATACAGCTGCTGTGATGTGCTTTGGGAAGGATTTATTTCTTCCAAGAGAGGTTTGTACTTGTATATCAGGAGAAGCTCAACGTCCAGCTGCAAGAGCTGCAGAAGTGCTCTGGAAGGACCTGCTTCACATACTCCTGATTTTGGTTTTATGGCTTCATCCAGATCTTTGGATGAAGTGAAATGCAGCAGCAAATGATAGCTAATTAGAGCTCCTAAAACAACTTCTGGAGTCTCAAAATACCATCACCCCTAACCATAGGTGTGGGCTGTTAGTGCAAGACAAAACTGAAAACAATGTCTGAGTGTCAGACTAAACTGATTTCTAACTACGTGGGAAATATCTCTCTATACATATTCTGAGTTTTTTAGTCAAGGAAACAAGGCAGATGAGAACTTTTCTTATTAGGCAAATAACAGGCCAATTACAAACTAATTTCCTGTTTGTATCTGAAAAGCCTGTGAATTGCTTGGAAGGGCTTCCTTCCATCTGTGTTATGCAAGACTTAATCTACACCGTATCCTTGTAATATGTTATGGAATAATTCGTGCTTATGTGAAATAAGTTGTGCCTGTATGAAAAACTTAAAGTCTTAACTCACAAGCAGCAGCCAAGGAAAAGATTGCTTCACAAAATTACGAAACCACAGATGGCAGCGGAGAGAAAAACCTAATTAGCAAACTAAAAGAGCTCCAGCGGAGATGGGCCCTTTCCCGGGACAGTTCGGGAAACACCCTGGCCATGATTACTCGATAAATATCTACAACCAAGATAGCAGAGTCGCCAGGCAGGTGCATCCCAATGCCAGGGTAACTCGACATCAGCATTCATCGCTTCCCAGAAACAGCTTTGTCCAGCCCAGCACAGAGAAAAGGAGACTACGTGAATACCTGAAGCGATGAAAAGAATAGGAGAACCTCTGCCCCAGGTGGAAAAAAACTGTATAAAACCAGACCTACCGAGATAGCCCTTGTGAGCAGAGCAGGGATCCCCTGCGGTAGAGATCAGATCAGTGTTCACCCAGTGCTGACCCCGGGCTCCACGCTGTCTCTTTGATTGTGGCTATCAGAGACCGTATCTCGGTCATGAAATAAAAACCTATTTTTGATTATTAATTCGGCTTTATCATTTATTACCTATAACACCCTTCAGCTGAACTACTTATGTCCTAGTTATATCAAATCATTTAAAGGCTCCTCACTACAAGTATGTTCATTCTAGACTGTAAAATTATCATTCTATCTTCAGAGCACTCAGCAGTTCAATTCTCTCTGTTTGGGATAGTTAACTATGGTAAATATTTAGAATTATTTGTGGAGATATGAGGCTTAAGCAACGTAGACAAAAAGTAAAGAGTCATTGAAATAAAAAACCTGGCAATGTAAGGACAGTTCTAAGTGACAGTCTTTCCTCATTTCTTAGAGCAGCATGTGGAAAAAGCCTAGCAATTGATTTAGTGTGAAGCCTGTAATGCAGTGGACCAGCGAGCTCTGCACACAGCAGGTCTGTCAGTCACCCTGAGCATGGAAAACAGGAGCTGCTGCGCCACCACCATGAGCACATCCCAGCAGAGGCAGAAATGTGACCCACACCAAGGCCCTGCCTGGATTGCTGCTGGCTGCTCTCCAGCACACTCCTGCCAGCGTGGGCTGGCTCCGGCAGGCTGCCTTTGCACAGTCAGACACATGGACAGGTTTTCAGACCTGGACAAACCAACCCAGCAGATGTTCAGTGCTTCCACATTGTCTGCTGGCACCACACGCAGCGCCTTTCTAGTCTCGATTCCTCAGAGTCTGGAGCAAGACAAGCTAAATTACATGAAATCCAGTGTCTTGGGTGTTTTTAGACATAGTGTGAGGGGCAAGGACAGAAGAAGAGCTACAATAAGTAGGAGGAATAAAGCAAGCCCTCTCACACATTCAAAGCTATTATTTGAAAGTGGCAAACTGCATTCATGCCTAAGTTTGCAGTATTTCAATAACAAGAAAAGCAGCTGTTTCAAGAAATAAGGGAAGTCTGTCACTTCCCAGCCTCACTTTTCTTAAAGAAAAAGCCACAACCCCACATCTGGAGACAGGGTTTCTGCAGGGCTTCTGTGGCTTCTGACAGTGCCAGAGCCTCTGCAGCTCCTGAGGAAATGTCTCTTTCCTGATGCCCACCTCAGTGCTTAGTTTGGTTAATGGATTGAGATAAAACTATCCACAAGAACCTAAGACCAACCCCCAGTTAGGCACCAGTAGCTGAATAAGCATATTAAATTACCTGAAGTTACAAGCATACAGCTCTGATCCCTTCTAGGCATAAGGAAGACTTGAAATTCATGGTAATTTTCTTTGTGTGAATAGCAAGGCGAACTTTGCCTTCAATTCCAGCATTTAGTACAGCGCAAATATCAGATTTCCTGTAGCTTGGGAGGAGCATGTTTGAGTGTTCATTTAAGTTAAATCATATTTCACATACAAAAAATACTAAGATAATATTGTTTCCAATATTAACAAACAACATTTACCGAGCTATCACTATAAGAATTAGATAAAACTATTAACTCTGGGCCAAAATCCAGTTATGACTAATTTTTTCAGGGGCCCCCAGCTAGTCAAAAAGCTTGGTAATAACAGAGTGTATGTGTCTGAAAGGTGTGACTAGGGAATCCAAAGGTCTAATTATGTTTCCAGTGGTATCTTCTCAGATCCTCCTCAATGTAATAATAAGAAGTGAACATAAGAAATGTAGCAACTCTGCAATGGTTTACACCAACCAGCTTAAAAATTAAGGGTGCAGCTTTGTAAGTCCCCAGTACACTCACAGTGCCATGCAGTGCAGTCCCAAAAAGGAGAGATTACCTGAATTAGAGCCTAAAATCAGAGAAATGAGCATGTGATTCCCCCACCCCAAGATGAATATCCAGAGGAAGATGCCAACATCTTTATCTCAGCTGAGCCAGGGTTTCATGCCTTCTCCCAACTGCTTTGTGATAGGTACAGTTAAGTCTGTAGCCTGGGTTACAGAAATCAGTGCTGTTGCATATAATTTTTGGGCTTTACTGCTTTACATATGGCTATCCAGGGGAAAAATCAAAGTGGGGGCATTGGTTTCAGGCCACTCCTCTGTGCACAGTGAGGGGTTGGAGCACACCCTCCCTCAACAGCCACATAATCACATCTTTTCACCTCCTTTGCCTCTATTGTTTGGCCATTCCCCACCATTCTTCCATTTCTCATCCTCTTCCCCCATCATGCCCTCCCTTTATGTCTTTTCCCACAAATTTTCTTTTTTCCCTGTGGCTTCTCTGAGGCATAACCTCCCAAGCTCCCAGCCCAAAGGACAGCCCTTGGCAGCATCACAAGGCAGCAAGTGGTGTTGCAGGAGGACCCTGCCATCCCAAAATGTGCTGCAGCAGAAGACAAGGAGACACTTGCAGGTGCTTTCTGGTTTTATTAAGAGCCCCACAGTCAGGTTCTCAACCCCATGGCAAGGGTGCTGAGAACTTCCTCAGTGTCCCCAGGGTGGGAGGATTGCGTGGGGGATCACTTGGCAAAGCCCTGGCTGTCACAGCGGGGTCCCTGCCACTTGTCATAGCACTGGCAGCTGAACTCCTTGGCCAGTTTGGAGATGTCCTCCCCAGGCTCCAGGCTCTGAGCCACCAGCCAGGGCTTGCCAGCACGCAGGTCGATGGTGAAGCGGGAGGGGTCCAGGTGGAGGAAGCCCTGCTGGCTGTCCTGGCGCACACAGCGGCCCTGGCCGGAGCACAGGGTCTGGCTGCACAGCTCAGCACTGGCTGTCACATTGACGATGTAGTGGCCCAGGGGCCCCTCCACGTAGTCCTTCAGCCTCAGGCACATCTCCTGCAATGGCACTCGGTGTCACAGCCCTGCACAGCTCAGGAACCGGGGGTCGCTGCTGACAGGGACCTGATGCCACTGTCTGCACTCACCTTGGAGGTGCTGTAGTCCAGGCTGCCCCAGAGGATGATGCCAGCAGAACCCTGGGCCATGCTCTCCCCGATGGTGTTCATCAGGTCCTCCTGCACCCACATGGAGAGGAGAAGTCAGCAGTGCCCAAAGCCCCCACGCAGCCCCAGCAGGGATAAAGACTCCCTTCTGCCAACCCATCAGCCCAAGAGGTGCCCACTACTCCCACATCCACATCACCTGGGAAAGGAAGTCCAGAGTGCGCTCGAAGGCGATCTGGGAGTAGGGCAGGACAGGGATGGCACTGTCAAGGATTCCCTGCTGGACAGCGAAAGCCTCGGCCACGCGGTGCCGGACGTAGGCAAGAACCTTGTTGGTGCCATTGAGGCGGAGGGGCAGGTAGATGCTGGGGTAGAGCGCCCGGCTGCTCCTCCAGAGCCAGGACAGATTCTTGTTCCTCTGCTGCTCCACATCTGGGCACGTCCCATTGTAGAGCAGGCTATCAAAGTCATTGTTGTAGCAGTCCGGGAAACCATAGAAGCCCCAGTAGGCATTGGGACGGAGGCTCTGGCCCAGCCACAGAGTCTTGTTCATGAAATGGCAGGCGGCCTCCTCAAACTGCTGCTTGGCGATCTCCTCCACCTCACTGGGAGGCCACTGCGGGTGCTGCTGCTGCACCAGCTCCTCTGACTTCTGCTGGTAGATCTCCATGGAGTCCCAGTTGCGGATCCACAGGGGGCGCCACTTCTCCCAGTCGATGACAGCCAGCCCGCCATAGTCAGAGCTGGGCAGGGTCACCTTGATGTCCTGGGTGGCCTGATGGATGTGGGCCTCCAAGCTGGCATTTTGGGGGAGCCCTCCATTCACTGGCATCCCCTCAGATGTGTAGTAGGGGAAGAGACCCATCTTGTCGCTGTAGAAGAGGGTGATGTCCTGCCCAGTGAAGGACTGCTGGTCATTGGCCAACACATCAAAGACCTCCAGGCTGAGTGTGACATTGTACTTCTCGGCACAGCGCTCCGTGGGGATGTTCCAGATGGTGACAAAGGGGCGGTTGACAAGGACAGGACCGGGCCCCCCAGCGTGGGTCAGGGCAGGCAGGAGCAGCAGGAGGACCCAGCAGGACCACGCGGATGCCATGGTGCTGGTGTGCTCAGAGCCCTGGAGCTGCCTGGGGAGAGCTGAGACCCGGGCAGACCTTGAAGCTTCTATCCCCAAGTCAGGACCAGCATGAATTCCCACCTCCGTTCGCAAGCAGTACCGGTCACCCAGGGTCACCTCTTCCACCTCCTCAAAGTCCCCGAATTTATCAGCAGCTGGAGCCCAGCAGAGCGGCCCCGGAGCGGGACAGCAGCATCAGCCCCGAGTAATGAGCGGCGGCGGCGGCTCGGCTGGGAAGGAATGCGCAGAGTCAACACCCCATGACTGGCCGGCGATGAGTGGGCTGGAAAGACAAACAGACACGGACGAGGCGGGGGGGGAGGAAGGTCACGGTGATGGACGCGGGCTGCGCCGGGCGGGCGCCGCTCCCCGAGTGGAGAGCGACGGCCATTACCGGGCGGGAGGAGGCTCACGGCACCGGGCGGGACCCGGCGCGACACAGCCCGCGGTGGCACGGGACACTCCCGCGTGGGCACCGCCACAGGAGGCACGGCCCGGGGCCACTCACGCGTGGGGCCAGGAGGCACAGGCAGGCACGGCCTGGGGACACCCACAGCACAGGACAGCAGCCGCAGCGAGCACGGCACGGGAGCTCTCACAGCAGCCGACGAGCGCGGGCAGGGAGGTGGCTGTGCCAGCGGGGCCNATGGGACAGCGGAGCTCAGGGGCGGGCGCGGCCCAGGGGTGTCCCCGGCCCCGCGGGGCTGAACCTACCCCGGCCGTGGCGCGCAGCACGGTGTCCCCAAGCGGCGATCCCGGTCCCGGGGGCTCCAGCCCCGCATCCCGGCCACT
>WBNO01014763.1:172299-188578 GCA_013400575.1 Peucedramus taeniatus
GCGCCCTGCCCCGTTCCCGGCTCAGCGCGGTCCCCATCCCTGCCCCGCCCCGGCCGTGGGGTGACGCGGGCCGGGGGCGGCGCGGCGGCACCGCTTCCGGCGGTGACTTCACCCGCGCTCGCCCGGACATGGCTTTGCCCCGGCTGAGCTCGTCTCGGCTCGGGCACTCTGCGGTGCGGGCAGTGCGGCACGGGCACGACACAGCACAGCCTGGCTTGGCACAGCACAGCCCGACATGGCACAGCACGGCATGGCACGGCCTCGCTTAGCCCACCCCAGCGCAGTGCAGTGCAGTCCATCAAGGCTTGGCACAGCCCAGCATGGTACAGCATAGCCTGGCATGGTGCAGCCTGGCATGGCATTGCACAGCCTGGCATGTCTGCCTCACACGGCTCAGCTCAGCTAAGCCCAGCCCAGCAAGGCTTGGCACAGCCTGGCGTGGCACAGCCTGGCATGCCACAGCCTGGCATGCCATGACATGGCCCCACATGGCACAGCCCAGCACAGCCCCCAGGTTTGTCACCCCCCGCCCAAGCTCTCCCTCACAGACAGCCTCAGGCCCTACCACATTGGTGTCCTTCTCCAAGACCTGCTCATTGCCATCGTCCTCGTCACCAGCTCCTGGGGGGCCACCGCAGTCCAGATGCACCAGCGCCCGGCACCGGTAGTGGCAGGTGAAGCTGCAGTCTGGGGACAGAGACAGGAGCAGGGTCACCACTGTGGGTGTCAGGGTCAGGGCACTGCGCACTGGTGGAACAAGGGCTGGCACATGGTGACAGTGTCAGCTGTCTGCTCATGCTGTGCCCAGGGGCTCAGGGATAGCATCAACATGGGACATAGCATAGTCCCAAGTCCTGGCTGGTGCTGCTGTGCTCCCTGCTGGGCAGGCCAGCATGGTGTGCTCAGTGCCTGGTACTGGGATGCCCAGTATGGGCACCGGTGTGGGTGTCCAGTACCGGGATGCCCAGTGGCCAGTGTGGGTACCCAATGCTGGAATACCTGGTACCGGTACCCAATACAGGGTGTGGTTCCGGGTGAGGGTGTTCTGTGTGGGGCTGCCAGTGCCTGATGTGGGTGCCTGATCCAGGGGTGTCCAGTGTTTGGTGGCAGTTCCTGGTGCCCAGAGGCCCAGTGCCTGGTGCAGCTGCCCAGAATGATCACTTAGGACCCATTAAGTGATGCCCAACTTAATGGAAGTGCCTGGCATGAGGATGCCTGGTGGGGGTAATTGGTATTGAGATGCCTGTACCCAGCCCGGTGCTGGGATGTTCGGTGCTCAGTGAGGGGGCCCACTACTAGGGGGGAGGGGCGCCCGTGGGGGTGCCGATGGCAGGATGCCCTCTGCTGGGAAACTCATGCCCAGTGGTGGGACACCCGGTGCTCAGCGGGGCTGCCTACTACCAGGATGCTCGGTGTCCTGTAGGGGTGCCCGGTTGGTGGGATGCCCAGTGGTAAGGGTGCCGGGGATGCCCGGTGGTGGGGTAGCCGGCGCTCGCTGGGGGTGCCCGGAGCTGAGGAGGCCGAGCGGCGGGACGGCCGGTGCCTGGTGGGGGTGTGGGTTCCCGGGGCGCGGCGCGGTACTCACGGCGGCATTGGAGGCTCTTCCTGCCGCCGCCCCAGACGAAGTCCCCGCAGAGATCGCACCAGGTGTGCAGCCCGCGGCGCCGCGGCTCGAAGCGGTGCCCGGAGCCTGGTGCCGCCGTCAGCCGCGGGTCAGGATGCGCCCCGGGGCCNGGAAAACTGAGGCAGGAGAGGTGGGGGGAACGGCGCAATGCCCCGGGCTCCCGATCGCCAACTCCAGTCGCGGCGAGCCCGGCGGGGCGGGCTGGAGGCGGGGATGAGGTTCCCGGAGCCGCCGCGGAGGAAGGGGGGCCCGCTGCAGCCACTCCGCTCTCTCTGCCTCTTCTCGCAGGCGGACAAACTACCCTCCCTGCCTCAGTTTCCCAGTGGGGAAGGGGCTGGAGGCACCCCTGGCGGCGGGTGAGAAGCAGACGGAGAGCTACGGAGAGCGCTCCTGCTCCCGCCGGCTGCAGCCCTGGAAGTGTAGCCTGGGTTTGGGGTGAGGCGTTTATTGAGCTCCGAGCGCGGGCTGCTCAGCCGGGGCTGCAGCTGCACCGAGATTTCCTGCCTGCTGCCGTGGCTCCTGCAGCAGCAGCCCTGGTGCAAAGCCTATTTTTATGTGTCAGGGATTCTCCAGCACCCCATCAGAAAAAGGACATGGCCAACCTTTCCCGGCTGTGCTCAGACCAAGGCTCCAGCCCTTTGGCAGCAGCTGCCGACCAGGGAGAGGTGAGAGAATGCACCCTAAGGCGTCCCCACCAGTAAACCCTGTTTACTGGTAATGCTGGTGGGCAGGGGCCCAAGCCCTTGGTGCAAACATCACCAAGGGAGAGGAAATGGGGTGAATCGTCCCTGCAAGGTGGGAGATGACAAATACCCAAGAAACTCCTTCTCACAGCAAGATGCTCATGCAAACCACATCCTCTGCTCCCCATCCCCTGCGCTAATGATGGTAAGAGGCAGAACAGAGGCCTTCTCATTCCCTTCTCTCCCCAGCTGCACTAAGGTAACCACAACCTTATAGGCTTTTTTGGGTTCTCTGGTATTTCTGTTGTTGCAGAGGGGAAAATGGACACACGCCTCTCACTGTGTGGAAGGGAGGGGAGGAAGCAGTTTGTTACCTTCAGCTAGGAGAGACAAAGCAGAAGCCAAGCAGCTGTGGGATGCACAAGGAGGTTTACTGGAGAAGGCAGCATGGTGGGGTGGTGGGAGAGGAGAGGCTGACCCCGGCTAGTGTTGCCTGGGGCTAGGAGTGGGCACAAGGGGCCTTTGCCAGCTTCTTTTCAGCTGTGGGCTGCACACTGGGCGAATCTCTGCCTCTCTGAGCCATGGGCCAGATGCCAGACACCACTTCTCTTACAGGTCATCCACACTCCTCGGCACCTCGGCCATCAGGTTGCAGGCAGGCTTGTGCTTCTGCCAGTGCTGCACCTGGCATGCCCTGCAGGGGGGGAAGCTGCTGTCAGGGGCAGTGGAGTCACATCCATCCCCGGGGGCAAAGCAGCAAGAAGGACAAACTCCAGCACCACACCCCTCTGGGAGCTGGGGGAAAGCTGATACAGCCCAGCATTAGACCAAGAGGGGGGTGGATGTGGCCCCAGTCCTGGGGGTTAAGAAGGTTTAACACCAGATGGTTCAGGACCAGAGATTTAATTTACTGCCACCGTCCCAGCTGCCACATCCCAGCCTGTCACCTGCAACAACAGGGTCATGGGTACATTCCTACTCCTGCCCCATCAAGGTGGGGAGGAGGGAGACAGTGTCACCACGGAAAACCCAGCCTGTCACTGCGGGCAGAGGCAGCTCAGCACCTTGCAGCTGCAACACAACCCCCACCAACACCTCCTCCATCAACAGCCCAGCACATCAGCCTCCTCACAAAATCTGGAGAGGCATGTGACCAGCAGAGAGCCAGTGGTGCTGAGCAGTGGTAGGACCCCTGGCTTTCCTTGGCCCCCCCACAGCATTCTCCAGAGAGACCTGTGGTGCTCTGGGAGCACTGAGGGGCTGCAGGGGGGCCCAGGGGGGCTGCAGGGGCTCCCTTACCGTGTGCAGTACCACTCGTTCCGGCAGCGAGAGCAGCGCTTGGCTGCCTCTACACCACACACCCTACAGCGGGGCTTGTCAGGAGCCAGAGCCTCCATCATGTCCAGGCTGTAGGTCTGTGCCCACCTGTGCAGGCACAGAGGGGGGAAACTGCTTACAGGGAATTGCTGACAGGCAGTGAGCTGTCCCTGTTGCACCCTGCCACTGAGGGGACACCTCCAGTCAGTGCCACAGACCCCTCTGTCCTCCCAGTGCTGAGCTCCAGCCCCTCTAATGGGGATACTGGCCTCACTGGGCACTCTGCATACCTGCTCCAGCCTCACCTGCGTGCCTGCAGCTTCAGCTCCTCCTCAGTGGGGCTGAAGGCGTGCTTCACCTGGTGCTTGGCAATGGCTTCCCACTTCCCTGAGTTTTTCTTGAGGATATGGTCCCAGATGACAGGAACCTGGTGGGAGAGGCAGGGCAGGAGGAAGAGGTGCTAACAGCCTAAAAAAGGTGCTGTGGTTTGGGGAAAAGGCAGCCAGCCCTGGGCAGAAGGAGCATGGCCCTCCAGAAGGGCAAGCATAGGCAGAGGTGCAGAGGTGGTCAGGGTGTACCTTTTGGGTAGATGGAGGGGATGGATCCACCCACAGTGGGCATTGAGGTGAAACAAAGCAAAACCTTCGGGGTCCAGCTGGGAATGAGTGTTCAACCTTGAGGCCTGGGCTGCTGAAAAGAAAGCCCTGGGACCTCAGCACCCTGTGTGTGGCAGTGGCGTGAACCCCCTGCTCCAGAGCCGTTTGTCTGAGCAGATTTTTCCACTCGTCACTTCCCTGAAGATGAACACCTGGCAAAGGGCTGGCCGGCCAGAAGGAAACATCCCAGCCAAGAGCAGTGTGCTGAGTTCAGGCTCTGGAGGGGACCATGCTGCTTTAAACAGTGCTGCCTTCTCCAGCAGAGTAAAAATAGCCAAGGAAGGGGAGGAGGCTCTGGAAATGGAAAAAGGCCTTTCCTTAGCTTGGCTCAGCAACAAGGAGTGAGTTCACCACTCTTTGGGCAGAGCAGGGAGCCCATGACTATGCTTCCTGCTTCCCCGTGCCTGCCCCCAGGCTCATCCCCAGCCCTTGGCAGGGGCAGGAGCAGCAACAGCACAAAAGCAGAGCTATGGAGAAGGGCAGCAGCCTGGGTGAGGGCTGGAGGAGGTCCCCAGCATGGCAGCTGCATGTCGCTGTGCCACCAACATGCTGGCAGTCAAGGCACAGTGCGAGTCCATGCCCACTTCCGCTCTGCTGCCATCCCCAGCCCCAACAGCTCAGCTTGCCTGTCTACAGCTTCCCCAGCTCCAGCTCCCAGCCTGGGCCATGCTTCCAACTCAGCCACAGCCACCTCTGACAGGGCACATCACCCTCCTGCCAGGCCATAGAGCCAGCTGCAGTGGGGACAGCATGCTCCCATTGGGGACAGTCCAGACAGCCACTGACTAACAGACCCATCTCCTCCAGGAAGCAGTGTGGGAGCCTCTGGCACTGGGGAAGAGTCTCTGTGCCCCCCAGTTCTTCTCAGCAGCCTCTTTGCAGATCTGCCCCCACATCCAGTTTCTCCTCTCAGCTCACAAGAAGGCAGTAGAAACACATAAAAACGTTTTTCTCCAGAGATTACCACTGCATGGATTAAAACCCCCAAGAACTTCTTGGCTTTTTAAAGATCTTCATGGCCTAACTCCCAAAGGCCCAGACACCAGCTGGGACCAGTTTAACTCCAGACTCTATCACCAGATCATGATGTCCCTCTGTACACAGTGTGCCAAGCAGCCTCAGACCAGGGCTGTAAAAAGGGACTTCCCTGAGGAGTCCAGAATTCAACAGGAAAACACTGATAAATGTCAAATGAAGAGTTAATTGTCAAAACAAGCCAGTGCCTATGTCTGCCCCATACAGCTGCCATCCCAGGGGCTCAGTGTGACCTGGAGAGCTGTTTATAACCCAGCATTTATGCCTTTAGATGTGACTGCTTGGCCACTGCAGGGCAGGTTGTGCTGATGCTCTCACATCAGCCACAGGCAGCTTTGCTGGCAAAAAGGGTGTGACTGAAATGGGTACTTGGCTGCTTTCTCAGGGCATCATCACTCCAGAGCTGAGCTTGGTGGAAGAAAAAAAAGAGTAGGGAGCCATCAGGCTTAAGCCAGAGCAGCTGTAGAGGTGAAGGAAAAGCCACAGGATACCTGCTCCAGGATGAGATCCTTTTTGGGGGGAGCAGGGTCTGTCACTGCGAGGTAACTCAGAAATCTCTGCATCTCCACCAGGTTGGGCAGCTGGTCAATGAGGACATCTGTCAGGAATGCACGGAGCTGTGGCCGTGAAGGGGGGAGAAAAGGGAACACAGAGGGGTCAGGACAAGGGAGTCAGAGCTGGGGATGCAGCAGGGCAAGAGCAGGATTTGAGGGGCAGTGGCAGAGACACCAATGGGGGTCTCACGAGGTGCACTCACAGACACCAGCTTTGCTGCTGCTACAGAGACAGACCTGCTGTTCTCCCACCACTGGCTCCTTGGAGCCCACAGTGAGGATGGGGACAGATATCCGGAGGTGCCCAGTGCTGGCAACCACCCAGGGCCATGGTGCTGCAGGGTGCTACCTTGAGGAGCTGGCTCTTGTTGAAGCCATCGAAGTGGTATTTGTGCTGGCACTCAGGACTGAGCAGCAGGTTGAGGAGGGCAAGCCACACCTGCCCATCGAGTTTGGTCATCTTCACCTGGTCCTCAGGGGGCACCACGTGCCATGTGCCATTCTCAAACTTCTTGAGCTTGCCTGAGGGACAGAAGAACCAGGGAGACACAGTGCTGCCTGAGGGAAGACAGCTCAGAAGGGGGATGCTGGTCTGTGCTCACTGCCTCAGCTTCTGCTGAAGCCCTCTGCTTCTGCCTGCCTCAGTTTCCCCACCCTTTGCTCCACATAGCAGCCTGCTTGGTACTGAGGCAAAATATTAGAGAATATGAAAAGCATAAAAGACATGTATTAAAGCAATATTGCTGTGGCAGGAACAAAAGATCCTTGAGACATCTCCCTCTGTACTTGGCCAGGAGTGTAGAGCACTGGTGGGCAGCAGGGCAGCCCATGCTGCAACAACAGTGCATGGAGAGACCCATTTTGGGTACCAGCATGGCCACTTTTCTCGAGTTTCCTCTGCCAGGCAAAGCCAGAAGCAGCATGACTATAGCAGATATGACAAAACAATATCCAACAGCAACTGTGTGGTTCTAGGGGATGGAGCAGGATGTGACCCTGCATCTGCATAGTCTGGAAATGCCTTTGTGCTGGTCTCTTTTCAGTCCCTCCCCCAGGGCCCTGGATCAAAGTTCTCTCTCACACCCCAAGCACACAGGCAGGGAGAAGGGATGTGTTTGGTGGCTGGAGGAAGGAGGAAAGCTCCTGCATCCAGCTGGGCTCTCTCAGCAGGCACAGCCACGTGCTTCCCTGAGCTCTTCCTGCCCTGCCCCCGCTGTGACCCCTGTGCAGGGCTGGGGCAGCGCGGTTCCCATGCTGCAGGCTGTGCCCCACCACAGGGAAGGCAGTGGGAGGTTGGGGGGCTGTGGGGGGCATGCCTGGCTGCAGAGGTGGGGGATGATGGCCAATGGGCACAGCCTGATCAGGGGCCTTTGGCAAGAGTGAAGCTCAGGGACCAGTAACAGAATCAGGGCAACTTCTGCTGCCTGGGAGAGACCATGTCTGGCTCTAGTGAGTGCTGCCCCAAAAGGTGCAGAGAAGCTGGGACGGACACTCTGGTCTTTCTGCGTCCAGAAGACTCCTCAGAGGAGCACGTGGGGCTGGCCGAAGTGCTACACTCCAGGGCTGGCTGTGATCACTCAGAAGAGACCCAGCCCTGTGTGAGGATCAGCTTTTGGGAGCACTGCCGGGTCCCCAGCCCAGCTGTGCTGCAGCTGGAGCTGAACAGCTTCAGGCAGGGAGCACTGAGGAGCTGGGGGGAGGGCAGAGGGGGAACAGCCCTGCAAGGGCTCCAGCAGCAGATCCCTCAGTGGATGCACATCCCAGCAGAACAACAAGGTGTCCCAGAGACCACAGGGCATGATCCATACCTGCTTCCCAGCAGCTCCAGGGGCAATGCTCCACCAGCTCGACAAGGAGGCAGGGCAGGTTGTGGGTGTTCAGCATCCGTGTCAGTGCACTCAGGGGCAGACTGCAGATAGGACAGAAAGGGAGAAACGGCACTCACAGTTTAATGCCGGAATTTGTATCTACAAATGTTCCCTGAGGCAATGGGGAGAGGCAGGAAAGAAACAATGATCTGAGTTCCCAGGAGTACCATGGAGCAGGGTGGACTGCTGCTGTGTTTGCCTCCCAGAGCACAGTGCCACTGCCACTGTGGACACAGCCAGCTGCTGAAAGGGGTGCAGGCACCCACTGTGACCCCACAGGAATCCCATCCAGAGAGCTGGGCACATCCTCTGCTGCTCCTGGGCACCTACCTGTCCACCTGGTCAGTGATGAACCGCAGCACAGACAGGGCCTTCAGGGAAATCTCAAACTCCATCACCTCTGCCTGCTTCTGCAGCTCCTGTGGAGGGACAGGATCAGCCTTGGGATTTCAGGCCCCATTTCCCAGGAACTACAGGGAGGCAGGCTGTTGACTGCATTGCTAACCACAGTCTGGGTAGGAAAGCAGAGCCCTGAAAAACAGTTTCTTGTCTCAACTGTGCCAGCACTGCCTGTTTGCCAGTGCAGCCGCAGAAGTGCTTGCAGCCCACAGCTGCTCTTCCCTCATGTCCCTGCCCCTAACAGGTCGTGGGTGGCTATTGGCTGCAGTGCTCCTGCACAAGAACACCCCCCTGAAACAGCCTGGTCCCAGATTTTGCCTCTCTCCCTTTCTGGGACCATCCTGTGGCCCATGGCCCTGCGGTCACCTGTGAGGGTTGAAGAAAGAGGGGGTTGGATGATCAGCAGAGAAACCAGAGGAGGAAGAGGGAGAAACTTGGCCCTGGTGCAGCTGCAGTCCTGTGTCCACCCCTCCTGGATCTGCCTCTCCCCTTCAGCTTGGGAACAGCCAACTAGAATATCTGCCTGCGGTTATCCCAGCCCACAGCTGTGCCATGCTCTCCAGCCACCCAGCCTCTTCCACTTGCCAGAGAGCATGGACACCCCACTCATCCTCCATCAGCCTGACCACCCTCTGACTCAGCCTCTTTCGAGACCAGGGGAGGTGCCAAGTCCTTCTCCCTGGCTCAGGCAGAGCTTCTCTCCAGTCCCAGATGCAGCTCACACTTGGTGTGCAGAGCTTTGACCTCAGCTTCTTGTATTTTTCCAAAGAGCCACTGCAACAGTTGCCTTCCAGATTTCTGTGGTAAGCAGCTCTGTGCTCCCTGTACTGGTGCCCCACATGTTACTAAGAGAGTCTTGTGGGCTCTTCCCTGCCTCCTCCCTCTCCAAACTGCCCTAGTGACGTTTGTCCTACAGCTCCTCCTTGTATCCAGACCAGATCTCTGCTGCCTTGAGACAGGGACTATATTTTGCCTGTGCTTCAAGGGGACAACAGAACAGGGGTTACCACGATACACAGTTCCAAAGGACAACAGGCTCCACAGCACAGGAGATGGCAGAAACAGCTTTTCCCAGGGGTTATTGTACACAGGGTCAGGAGAGGCTGGAATGAATCAGAGGAAACCAGGCTCTCTGGAAGATTAGTGCTTTTGAGAACCCTATTGGCTAGAAAAGGTCTGGGGTTTTATGTTCATGTCAAAGCAGTAACAGAGACACCCCCTTCCCCTCCCCAGCTGGGAAAACATTTCCTGGAAAACATCCCTATTGTGCTCCAGATCCCTCCGCTTCCTTCCCTTTTTCTGAAAGAGGAGTATACGCTTGGACAGCAAGCCAAAGGATGGAGGCAAGGGGAGGTTCAGGCTCTCCCTTCAACCCTCCTCTTCCAGATACTCTCCTGATGTGCAGTTCCAGGTGCTGAGAAGCACCAGAGGCAGCTCCTGCTCTGCGCAGTTGTGTGTGTGTCAGCCTGGGAAAGCTGACTGGGAAAGCTCTGGGATCGCTGCTGGCCCGGAGCAGCTCAGAGGAGGTGTTTCTCAGAGAATAAAGGAAGCTGGGGGAAGCACATGAGGACAATTTCTGGCCGTTAGGAGAACTCTCTCATGGTTAACCCTGGCTGGCTATACTGACATCCTGACCCAGAGTAGCTTCCCACACTTCAGGGAGAGTTATCCACACAGCTTCCAAGAGCAATAGCAAATGGCCAAACCCCCGTACCGAATATTTTGCCCATCAACTCTCCAGCGTGTCCCACCCCAGAGCTCTGAGCACGTCCTGCAGGAAGCCCCAGGCTAGCAATAGCAGGGCAGGGCAGAAGCCAGGCTGCAGAGTGGAGGGGGGTGGATGCAGCCACAGGCACAGAGAAGCACCAGACACACTCTGAGGTGGGCAGGAGGTGCCAGGGCTGCAACCCATGCAAAGGCCTCCCTGTGCCTCTGCAGGCTGACCACATTCTTCACCACATGTCCCCAGGGAACTCCAGTACTTCCTCCTCACCTGCATGGATGAGGGGCTGGCCAGAGGCTCAGCAAGAGGCTCTGCTGAAGTCACTGCTGGTGCCTTGGTGCTCCGAGCTGCCAGCAGGGTCAGCTTGCGGTGGCAATAATCGATCAAATCCAGAATGCTGTCCTCCGCTGACTCGCAGATCTCCTTCACAACCACAAGGGTTCCACACAGCGTCAGTCCCCACAGTCTTCCACCCCCACGGGCTTTCCATTTGGGGAAAGCAGAACCTGTCTCTCACCTTGTAAAAGAACACTGTCTCCAGGAGATTGATGATGGAGGCTTCATGGTGCAGCTGTGGGAGTAGAACGGCAAGAGTGAGGTAACAGTGGAGCAGCACTGGGGACACGGGCACTGGGACAGGGAAAAGGGCTTTTCTGAGAAGCTGCTTATGTAGCTGTGGCCAAAAACTAAGACAAGAGAAAAATACAAGTGATGCAACCTTCAAAAACAACTCCAGTTCATGCAGTTTGTGTTAAAATTTATGCTGACATGCTGTGACACTCCAACATGCCAATGGAGAGCCACACTTCCCAGCAGACAGGGCTCTTCAGCCTGTGCTGCAGGGGCAGGACAGCCACTGCCCTTGAGCAAGCTGCAGGCTCTGGCACCAGCACAGAGCCAGTGCCTGAGCTGGGACAGTGCTCTGCAGGGCTGTGCTTCTCCCAGGCCCTGGGACTGGGGCAGGCAGCCTTGTCCAAGACTGGGAGCTATGGGGTAGCTGACCTGAGGCAATGGGCTGCTCAGGGAAGACACCACCCTGCTCCTGCAAGGCGTTACTCTGGACTAAAAATGGGTTAACACTTCCAAGTCTCAGGCAGATATCCCTTAAGTGAAGGGCTGCCTCCCTCTGCAGGGAAGCCCAGATCTGGAGATCATTCCCTTGCCAAGAATGGCCCAAGGGACCACTGGTCCCAGGAGCTCAGTAAGAAAAAGCTACATATTTGTTAGCCCAGAGGCACGTAACACTGGAGAGCCTCTGGCCAGAGGAAAACAGTGCTCAGAGGGGGGAAAATACGCCAGGGGTATCACTGTCTGGGAGCAGGGGCAGCACTGGGAGCCACAGCCAGGAGCACAGCTGCCTCCAAGAATGACTTTTGCTCCACCCAGCAGCTCCTGCAAGCCCCTGTGTGGGATTAAAGAGGGGGCAGCTCTCCACAAAGCCAAGCTTCCCTGGGAGTGAGTCCCTGTCCCTCCAGGGGGCAAGGACATGGGCTTGCATGGGCTTTGGGAAACCAGGCACTTCCCACTGTGTCCCACTGCCCACCTCAGCCTGGTGAGATGCAAAACCTCAGCTCTGAGACCTTCAAGGTGACATTTATTTTCAAGCACAGCTGTACCTGACCATTTGCAGGCTCATTCCCACCCCCTCTACTCACCACCACATAGATGGGGAAGGTGCTTCTCTGCTTGAAGTCCTCCAGGTGGCACACCACGGGAAAGATCTTGTGCTTCCAGATCTCCACAGAGATCAGCTCCCCAATGAGAACAGGAATCTAGACAGGGAAGGGATGGGGAAGTGAAGCTTCAGACCAGTGCTGCATGGGAAACCAGTTTGTTGTCAATGGTCAGCCACACTGGAGTGACCCAGGGAGGAGAGTGGCCTTGGGGCACACTCTGTACTCCTCCAGCTCAGAAGCGAGCAGCTTCTCTCAACAGGGCAGAGCTCCTGGGGCTGCAGAGGGGGAGGTGACCCCAAGGACCCTGGCAGGTCCAGGCAATCTCACAGCCTGGCCTGGGACCCCTCAGGCACAGGGCAGAGATCTGCAACCAGAGAGACCAGTGCATCAAGGAGACCAAAGGAACCTCCAAGAGAGAAATCAGACACCAGCAAGCAGAAATACCACAGCTTGACCTTTAATTTTTTTAAAAAACAAAACTGGCACACCACCAGTCAAACATCTTTTCCAGATACACAACAGATTCTTTGGCATTTTATTCCAAAATTGGACACTGCCCCCAAGACAAGCCCAGCTGGAGCCTGAAGGCCCAGCACGGGGATCAGTCCTGACCCAGGGAGGCTCACCTTGGCGTGGGTGACCAGCAGCTCAGTGAGGAGCTGCTCCTGGCCCGCTGAGGCACTCAGGATGCCGTGCATGTTGAGCTTCTCCACGTACTCGTGCTGCCGGAGCCATCTGCGGGGCAGCCAGCATGGACATCAGTGCCACAAAGCTCTGGTGAGTGGCTTGGCGAGGGTGCCTCGTGCAGGGAAACCTGTTCCTGTCACCCCCAGCCCCTCGCTGTGCTCTGAGCCTGGGGCTGCAGCTGCACTGGCACTGCCCTGCCCTCGCTGCTGCCCCAGCAGCACCCTCACTGGGGACACCACAGAACCAGGGGGAGCCTCTCCATCACCCTACCCTCACACACACTCAGACCTGGGACCCTTCCTCACCCTGGGCCCTCCAACCTCTCCCAGTCCCTCTAGGGTCATCTCAAAACCAGAACTCCTCCGCTCTACCCAAAACCTTCTGGGAATCCCTCCTTTCCCCCACCGTGACCCCTGGGAAGGCCCCAAAACTGGGCCCCCTCCTGTCCTCCCAAAGGGGACCCCCCAAATTTAAAGCCCCTCCTTCATGTTCTACCACAGACACCCATCACCGTGTNCTCTTGCGCCCCCTGGCGGCGCAGGGGATCTGCCGCAGGCAGCGGGGCGATCCGGGACACGCGGCGGGGACAGCGGGGACACACCGGGGACACAGNGATGTCCCGCAGCTCGGAGCCCTGCAGGGCCCGCACCAGCGCCTCAGCCTCGGCGGGCGGCAGCGGCGCGGGCACGGCGGCCATGGCGTCCACGTCGCTGTGGCAACGGCACCGCCGCTACCGNGCTCGAGCGAAGGTTATCGCTGCGTCACTTCCAGCACACGATGATGTTGGGGTCGTTCTCCAGGCGCTCATCCAGCTCCTTGTAACTCATGCCTGGGGAATAAGGCAGTGAGGTGTTAGTAGTGTGTTAGTGCGGTGCCAGTGGGGTGCCCAGCAGCGGTGTCAGAGAGCTGAGTGGAGTCCCCAAGCCCTGCCCCTGGCAACACGGGCTTGGCAGCCTGGCTTGGAGAAGAGGCTGGCCCACGGTCCCGTCTCCCCGCAGGGAGAAGGCTCCCAAAGGGGCTAGAACCCAGGAGCAGTGCACAGCTGTGGGCAGGCAGACATTACCACGTCTCCCACCAGCCCTGGGGCCCACAGAGAGCAGAGGATCCCGTGGGTCCTACAGATCCGTACCAGTCTTGCAGCAGATCTCATCGTAGCTGTGGCAGCCCGTGTACAGCCGGGCTGGGTGGCTCCGCTCATCCCGGGCCACCTTGACGGGGAATTTCTGGAGCCGCCGGATAAGGCCTTTCATCAAACCAAACTGGATAAGCCTCCTGGGGACGAGGAGGGAAGAGACTGGGACCACAATGCCGAGGTGCCAAATACCCCAGCTCCCCACGTTCCCTTCTGTTCCACAAGCCCCACCACTGCCTCATGTTTCCTATGCTACAGACACAGGGGTTGAGTACTTCCTGCTCGCTCTCTCTGTCACCCCTGGTGTCACCACTGCCCTCAGGGACCGATCAGGAGGGCTCTGACCTCTCATCCACCCTCTGGAGCTGCAAGGTGTAGCGGGAGATGAGGTCTCGCACGGTGGTGCCAGGGCTCAGCCCGCAGTACAGCTGGAAGACATCCCTGAGGCTGGCTCGCTTGTGCCCTGCAAGGACAAGTCACCATTCAGCTGCTCTGCCCCCTGCCTGGGCCAGCATCCCCAGGCAGGGTCACTGTACCTTGTTTGGTGACATAGGACAGACACTCTTCCTGGAGGCACTTGTCATCCACCAGGTCCTGGACCTTGGGTGTGGTGCAGTAGACATTGGAGTACTAGAGGGTGATGGAAAACCAGCTCTGCTCAGCTGTAGCTCTGAGAGACAGGCCTGGCCCACTCCAACCCCGTCCGTGTTCACCCTCCCCAGCACAAATCCCGCTCACAGCCCTGCGCTCCATGGCCTGACCCACCTGGAGTATGGAGACAAGAGTGACAACCCCGTAGTACCTGCAGAGGGACAGGGAAGGTGAGCGGCGCTCTCAGCAGCACCCACCCCCCGCTCGGGCAGTGCAGCCCCCAGCACTCACAGCAGATTCTGCACAGCGATGCGCACCAAGTTCAGCTCCACGTCGGCCTCTGCCGAAATCTTCTGGACGTGCCGAAACCCATCGATGTAGGGCAGGATCTGGGAGGGGAAGAGGCAGGAGGGAAAAGGGCACAGAGCAGTGAGGCATCACCCTGAAGCCCAAGCAGCTCCCCCAGATCTGGGACGGGCAGGCTCCATCCCCGGGTGCGCTTTAACCTTGTGCTGGCGAATGATTTGCTCACAGGCCCAAGCACAAAGACAAGGGCAGCACCAAACCGTGCTCATTAACCTGGGGATCTCCAGGACACCCCAACCCCCTCGATGGTCTGGAAACAGATCCCCTTCAAAGTGCCAAGCACACAGACCTGCTGTGTGGTGAGATCCCACTGGGAGTTGAAGAAGTCATCCTTGTCTTGGGTGAAGACAGGGACATCGTACTCCTGCACGATGGGGGGGTCTGGGCGCTGCTCAATCACCTTCAGGTGGATGGTGTTCGACTCATCTGCCCGGGAAAAGGGAAGGCTCAATCTCCCTGCAAAATAGCGCTCCCTCCAAGGACACCACAATGTCACACAGAACAAGGTGTTTGCAGCCCATAACCCCATCCCACCCGTCCCTTGGAGCCAGGCAGGGCAAGGCTGGCTCAGACACCCCCAGCTCCAAGCACAGACAGGAAGGGAGCTGCAGGGAGCAGCAAAGGCAGAGCCAACCTGCGCAGGGAATGGCCCAGCTGTCTCCCAGCACTGCCCTGTCCTCGCCATACCTATGGGCAGGGTGCACTTCCCTTTGGCATTCAGCTCCTCCAGCAGGATGGTCATGATGGGAACCAGCTTCTGTTTACTCTCCTCGTTGGAGATGAATCCACTTTCCAGCTGAAGAGAGCAGAAAGTCAGGTCAGCTCCTCCCCGCAAGATTACTGGCTACAGGAGCCATCCTGTTCTCCTTTAGAACTGAAGTGATCTGTAAGAAACCAGCACAATCCCCTCCTCACTGTAAAACCAGCCCCTGTCCCAGTAATGCCCAGTGGCCCTCCAGTGGCTCCAGGACCCTGCTGAGGTGCCCATGCTCAGTGGGGTGGCTGGGGGGCAGCCTGGCCGTGCCCAGGGCTCACCTCGAGGGTGGTGAGGTAGCCAGCCAGCTTCTTCACGATGGGCTCCAGCGCACAGGCCTTGGCTCTGGCGTCGCACACGAAGCCCAGATTGAAGAGCAGAGCATTCCGGCTATATTTCTTGTGCTCGATGCACACGGGGCAGCCGATCAGCTTCTTCTCCATGGCTGTCCTGTGGGGAGACCTGGACCTGCACCTGTGCCCTCAGGGAGCCTCCAAGTCCCCCACGGGGATGGCTTCCAGTCGGCTCTGCAGGTGGGGGCAGAGCCAGGGAAAAACGGCTTTTACATTGCAGAAAAAACGCTGCCTAAGCCCTACATGCTCAGAGTGCAAATCACAGTCTGAGGGGGTGGGGGGCAGGAAGGAGTCAGCCCTCAGCGAAGGAAACAGTCTCCTTTGGAAACCAGCACAGGCCCCCGCACTGGTCTGGATTTAAGGCTGGCGGAGCAGCAGATGCAGCACCAGCCGCCCCTCAAATGTGACCGCCCACCCTCTGCACGGGTAGCTGGGGGCAGCGCAGTGACCCTGCTGGCCACGGGGCCAGGAGCCCAGCGCGCTGTGCCCCGCAACGAGCCCGGCGGACAGCGGGGGCCGGGGCAGGGCCGCGCTCTGCCCCCACTCACACGGTGATCAGCTTGTTCTGCAGCTCGGGCTTCGTGATGACGTACACCTGGATGGTGTCGAACAGCTCCCGGGAGATGAAGTCCTCGGGGACCTGCGGCGGCACAGGAGTTTCCGTTCCAGCCGAGCCCAGCCCTGGGGAGCGCTCACCACCCCCGACCCTGTCCCCCTTCCCCTCCGCGGGCGCTACCACGGCCCAGTCCCAGCCCCTCGCCGCGGGCAGGCGCTGCGGGCCCCGGGCCGCTCGCCCCGCACCTGGTAGGTGATTTTGGGCCCCAGCGTGGGGTGGAACTCGCTGAAAAACACGCACTCGAT
>WBNO01014763.1:194235-239830 GCA_013400575.1 Peucedramus taeniatus
CAAAGAAATTAAAAATAAATAAAAGAAAATTAATTTAAAACCCAATGCCTTTGAATGAGCAGAGAGAAGCTTTCGGGTGGGGACAGGGCACGACGTGACCCCGGCGGGACGGGGGGCCCGGGGCCACACCGCCCGTTCGTCTCATTGGTTTTTAACTTAAAATAGACTATATATGTATATATTTATAGGTATGTATAGTGGTGGTTTTCTGGCAGAGCACCTAACTAGACTACAGAAGTACACACACTCCCGGTAACACAGAGCCATCTGTTCAAACACGGATCCCAGAGACAGTAACCAAACACACACTGAAAAAGCTACAAGCAGAATGACCATTAATTAACCGCAGCACTAATTAGCGCCTGGCGTCCTCCCCAGCCCCCCGGGGTGGCCGTGCCGAGGGGGCTCCCCTGGAGCCGGTCGATGGGGTGGCTCTGAGCGGGGTGCCCGGGGGGGTGAGGGTCCCCAGGGCTGCCCAGGGACTCCCGGCACTGCCGGGAGCGGGGCGCGGGTGTGGCACCCCGGGTGTCGCAGCTGTCACCCAGCTCCGGCCCCTCCAGCCCCGCGGCACCTCTCCCGGCTGGGTCTGTGGGGTTCAGCGGGGTCTCTGGGGTGCCAGGGCTGAGCAGCCACGCCGTGCCCCTCCTTGGCACCAGATGGATTGACTGGGGGGGACAAGGCCCCCAGAGAGCCCCCAGCCCATCGGGCACGGCTGCGGCCCCGCTGCCCCGCGGGACGGGCACGGCCGCCTGGGACGGCCCCTCTGGGGACACGGGGCACCTCCCGCTCCGCACTCCGGGACGGGCGGCAGGCCCGCGGGGGGCGCGAGGCGTGACCGCCCGAGGACACAGGGCCCGTCCTCAGGGGACAAAGCAGCACGGCCCCGGCCAGGGCGGGCTCTTTGGCAGGGCAAGGGGGTCCGGGCAGGGCTGGAGGAGGGGCAGGACTGAGCGGGCAGGATTCACAGTGATCTGCAGAACGGAAAAGAAACAAAAGACATTTTTTCCCCCTCCTTTTCACCCCGGTATCTGTGCTCAAGGACGGCTGAGCCCAGCGCAGGAGCGGGGCTCCATCGTGCCGCAGGCAAAGGCCACTGTCCCCGCCCTGTCCCTGTCCCTGTCCCTGCCCGCTCCCAGCCCCAGCCCGCAGGCATGAGCCCGCGGGGATGCTGCAGCTGCCCCACACACCCTGGGGCCGGTACCGCCAGAACAAATGATACTGACCCGCACAGTCACGTCCTTTCTTTCTTTCTTTTTTCTTCCTTCCCCCCCCCCCTTTTTTTTTTTTTTTTTGTTGTTTTTTTTTTTTTTTTTTTCTTTTTTTTTTTTCTTTTGTTTTGTTTTGTTTTCCCACGTGTCCTCGTTGCTGACAATAAACCCCGCCGGTCTCCAGATGAAAATGTTGGAAACTCGATGTAGAAAGATCTGCTTTAAAATCTTCAGGCTAAAAAAATAGGCGAGGTGGATGGGGGAGGTCGCGGGCGGAGGACACCGACGCCACTTTTCCAAGTCCGGGTGGCCGGGAGGGCTCAGCCCCAGGGCCCCATGCCGGTCCCCGCCTGCCGGGAGCCCCTGCCCGCTCCCCGGCTCTTCTTTGGCTGCGGCCGGCGGGGGGAGCAGGGCGGCACCCGGGGGTCCCCGGGGCGGCGGAGGGGACATCGCCCCCGCTCCTCCGGGCACGGGAAGGGCATGGAGATGGAAGTCGAAAGAAAAGAGAGCTGGCGGGGGCGGCCTGGGGGGCTAAAGGCAGGTAGCCGGGGGCAGTGGGTGCCGGCTGGTGCTGGAGTAGAGGAGCAGCAGCTGCAGCGAGAGCAGGACCCCCAGGGAGGGGGAGAAGGAAGCCCCTCGGCCGCAGTCTGAGGTATCTTCCTGGGTGGGTGAAGAGAGAGGGGCCGTGGGGCACCCCCAGCGGTGCTTCGGCACCGCAGGGGCACCCACGGCCCTGGCAGGGGCATCTGCCACCTCCCTGCAGCCCTGAGAGCCTCCTGCCCCCCAGCACAGCCCCGGGACCGCCCCTGGTGCTGCTCTCCCTGGGACCCCCGTGGCTCTGCTCCTTCCCCCAGGAGGGCACTCCCTGGCACTGCTCTCCTAGGGACCCCTCCTAGCTGTGATCTCCCCAGGGAATACCCCAGGGCTCCTGAACCCTCCTCCCTATCCTCCCAGGGCTCCAAACCCGCACCAGAGGGGTCCCCCCACAGCCCTGCACCCCGAGGATCCCCTCATGGCTCTGCTCCCCCTGGGGGGGACACCCCATGGCTCTGCTCCCCCTGGGGGGGACACTCACCTTTCCATTTCCCCCTCAGGGCTCCCCAGGGATCCCCCCATGGCTCCATTTCCCTGCTCAGGGGGAACCCACTGCCCAGCCCCCAGGGGAGCACCCCCCATGGCTGTGTCCCCCACCAGAGGATACCCACTGCCCCCACTAGTCCCCAGGGACCAGCCCCAGCTCTGCTCCCCTCCTGCTCCCCCTGCCCCCCACGTACTGTTGCATTGTAGTCGAAGCAGATGTGGGGGCCTTTCCGGTAGCGGGGCCTGTCCACCAGCTCACACTGGTTGGGGTCCCTCGGGGGGGCTTTGCAGGTCAAGGAAACCACCAGGAACAGGGCAGTGGGAGCTCGTAGGGCACCCCCAGTCCCTTTGGCCACGGGCCAGCTCCCTCCATCCCTGCCAAACTCCACAACTCCACAGGTCCTTGCCCCCCTTCCTGTCCCACAGACCCCACGTGTCCCCCCACCCCGCTGAGATGCAGCTGAGACATCAAAGGATACCTCTTACCTCTGCCTGCAGCAGCTTGACAGACTCACACTGGCTGCAGAGGGGCTTGTCAGCCACCACGAAGAGCAGGTTGGTGTTGGCCAGTCTCTGTGCATGGAAGAGCCTGGGGGTGTGAAGGCAGTGGGACCCCCCCTTACCCTGTGCCCCAATCCCCCCCCAGCCATCAGTGCCAGCCCTGCTGGCTTGTGGCTCTGGGGAGGCTGAACCAGCAGCATCTCCCCAGACCCAGTTTAATCACTGTCCCTGTCCTCCTCCCCATCCCTTTCCCCAACTTCATCGCTATCCCTAACCTCATGCCTGTCCACATTCCCATCCTTGTCCCCAGCCCTATTCCCTATCCCCATTCCCTGCCCTGCTCTCCATCCCCATCCTCATCTCCACCTCCCTGTCCATCCCCATGCTGAGGGGCTGCCCAGGGACTCAGCACTGATGGCATTCCAGGGCTTGGTTCCACAGAGGATCCCGGGACGCCATCACCCACAGCCCACGGGGACACCGCTGTTCCTCTCTGTCCCCCCTCTGGGTATCACAGTCCCCCTAAATGCTGCACAGCATCTCCTACTGCCCCCACATTGGCATCTTGGCACAGGCAGCCTCGGGGGTGTCCCCAGCCCTGCCCAGGGGTGGGACAGAGGGGATGGACCCACCTGGAGCAGTTGCCGCAGTCGATGATGGCGTTGTAGGTGGCGTTGACAGTGCTGAAGTAATACTGGGTCTGCTTCATGATGCAGCTCGTCTCCCTGGCCTCCATGCCGTCCCCCACCACCTCCTCTGTGCCAGCACAGTGCTGTGGGCCAAAGGCCACCAATACCCCCAGCCCTGCCCACCCCCAGCTCAAAGCTCCCCGGGACTGACCCGTCTGGAACCAGCTGCTGTAGGTGAGGCTGTACAGGAACTGCTGGAACAGGGACCTGGGGAAGCAAAGCATGGCCACGTCAGGTGTCCCAGCCCCAAGGATACCGCAGTGTCGCTCCCCAGTGGGAATGGCCCCAGGGAGGGGACATGACAGGACTCACCAGGCTGCTGCTGAGGTCCACCAGGCGAGGCTCAGGAGATCGGCCACAGTGGGCTGTAGGTAAAGAGGGGGCAGTGAGCCAGCAGGTCCCCATGAGGGGCACTGGGGACACACTCATGGGTCCCTGAGCTCCCAGACCAGCTGGATTGCACCATCCCCGTGGGTGCTCACCACAAAGACGCCGCGGGGCGCCGCGCCCGTGTTGCTGGGGGCCTCGGGGGCACAGACGGACTGGAAGTCGTAGGACTCTTTGCGGGTGTAGAAGGAGTTGTTGTAGAGGGCAGACATCAGGTTGGCATCCACTTCGCTGAAGAACTTGCCCACCTGAAATGGGGAGACCGAATCTGCACCCAAATGCCACCCTGGCATGGACTCCCCTGGAGGGGACTCGAGTGGGGCTGTGTCACAGACACGAGCTCAAGGGTTCAGCTCCTCACTGGCCTCCACGCCCAGGAGAGCTGTGGGCACCGCTCACCTGGTACCAATGGTCCTCCTGGTTGGACAGCACCAGGAAGCCCCCATCATCGATGAGGACACAGATGAGGTCCTGGGGAAGGAGAGCAGTGTGATCCAACCCTGGCCATGCCCAGGGCAGGGCAGGACCAGTGGGGGCAGGGGGGGTGGCAGGCTGTCAGGCAGGGGGACCAGTGTGGTGTCCCCAAACCTCAGAAGCATCTCACTGCCAGGAGCACCCATGCTGAGTGCAGGGAGCAGGAGACACCACCCACCCTGGGGGTTTAACAGCCCTCTCAGGGGGTCCGTGGTCCATGGGGCCACCCCCAGGCCTTCATCCCTGTGAGGTGGGCTGGGTCTGGCTGAGCTTGGGGAGCAGCAGGGCACAGGGTGGGTGCACAGGCTGGGTAAGCAGGGGACCTCTCCCAGCCATTCCACACACCCCCACCAGCTGCCCCCACCCCTGCCCACCACCCACCTTGTTGTTGGCCTCACAGTCCATCTCACAGCTGCTTGAGGGGTCACACTGTCAACCAAAAGCAGGGCAGAAGGACAGGTTAGCAGGATGGTCATTCCCCCAGAGCTGTCCTCCCATCCAGAAGGGGACATGCAGGGTGGTGTCCCCAGAGGCTGGGGACAGGTACCCTGAGGAACAAGCCCATTGCAACCACAGGCACCATGTCCCAGCAGCGCCACCCAGCAAGCAGAGCTGCCACTGTCCTGTCCTGTATCCACCCTGTTCCCTGGCTGTGCCCCCAGGACGTACCCGGCGGGTGCCCAGCTGGTCACGGTCTGTCCGGTTGCTTGCCAGCACTTTGAACTTCTCAGCCCAGGCCTCCAGGTCCAGTTTCACCCCCACCACTGGGGCAGAGGGGAGACAGGGTGAGCTGCAGCCTGGAGGGGTTGCAGGGACCCCCCAGCCTGGCACCAGGGCACCCAGCTCCCTGTCTACCTGCGGGCTTCAGAGTCTTGCCCCCGATGCTGAGCTCCACGGCGGTGCTCACCAGGATCCCAATGGTGTTGTTCTCCAGGTCCAGTCCCCGGTAGCCAGCTGTGGAAGGCAGGGGTGACATCAGGGGACACATGGAGCCAGCGGCAGCCTGGATCACACCCTGTCACCCTGAGCTGGCACCCACCATCTCGGTAGGGTGGCTTGAAGATGTAGCCCTTGTTGTCCAGGCTCCTCCGGTAGAAGCTGGCATTGAAGGGCTCCGGTTCCTCCTCCCAGTCATCTGCGGCCCTGGCAGGAGAAGCCACAGCCATGACTGTCACTGTCATCTCTGGTGCCACCAAAGATGGCCCAGCAGGAGCAGACACATCACTGTGCGGGGCAGACACTCACTTGTTAGGGAAGACACGGGTGATGCCCCCGTCGGTGGCTGCAAAGACAGCCAAGAGGCTGTACCTGCAAGGAGAGGGGCCAAGTACACCAGCCATCAGTGGGGTTTTGCTCTGCCCCTGCTTCCACAGCCCATCCCAATCCTCATCTGTCCCAAGACAGTACTGCCCACCCTGCCCCCTCCACCTACGTGTTGAGGTCCTGGTCCTTCCAGACTTGCTCCACCAGCTGCTGTGTGATACCCGTGTCCAGGATTAGGTTGTGCAGGAGGAAGTTGTCACCTTGGAGAGGAGGAGGAGGTGAGAGCTGACCTTATGAGGGCCACCCATGTCTCCTGCTCTGCTCCAGCACCCACTCTGCAGCAGCTCCCAGGACCCCAACCCCAGCACAGTTTATCCCCTGCTCCATCTCCCCCTGAATCCCCATCCACCCCCAACCCCCCAGCAGCCCCCCAGCAGCCATCCCAGCTACTCACACTGCTTGGAGTCTGGGGTCACCTTTTCCATGAGGGCAATAAAGTTTTCCAGGAATTCGGTGTTGTTATCCGACAAGTCGAGGTCTTTGCAATACTCTCTGGGGTTTGGGGGACAAGGTTTGTCGTTCGTGGGGATGGAAAAGGTAAGGTCAGTTCTCCCCCGGGGATGGCGGGGTGGGCGCTGGCCGTGCTGCCAGCACCCAGGCTTGACAGGGACACAATGGTGGTGACGTGCCACCTCTCCTGGGAGTGTCACACCGCCAGGGGAAGTGGCTGTGGGCATTTCTGCAGACTGCCCGGTACCCAGCCCCTGCTGCCTGCAGTGCCACCAGAGAAGCATCACACCAGTCACGGGTCTGTCACTTCCACAGGCACTGAGGTGCTGTCACCTCTGCCAGGGCAAGTCTTGATGGATCCTGGTTTGTCCAGAATGGTACAACACCGGGTCCATCTCTCCCCATACCGCTGGGGCTACTGGTGGGACTGGGTGCCTCTGACACCGTACTTACCTGAGGGGCTATGCCCACCCTGCCCTGTCCCTGTGGCACGCCTGGAATTTGGGCTCCATTGTGGGTGCCAGCAGGGATTTGTCTCGGGATTCTCCACAGCTGCACTGGCAGCACCAGGCAGGCACTCAAGGCCATACCTGTGCCCTTTTGCACAGATGGTTGGGTGGAGATGGGTGCTTGCCCATGGGCATCACTGGCCCTGAGACACTCCTGGGATATGCAGTGTGGTGGGTGCCGTGTCCCTGCTTCAGTCTGTAACACCCTGAGTGCAGAGTCCCAGCCCCACCGATGCCAGGGATGGCTGTAACTTGTTGGTCACCATGAGACTCTGACTGGGTGGCACAGGTTAGTGCTACCCCAGTGTGCCAGGAGTCTCCCATCCTCAGCAGTGTGGCTGTGAACAGTGCCAGGGTTCACAGCCACAGGGCCCCCCCACTCAGAACCCCTCCGCCAAGCCCCTAACTGCCAAAAACTCTGTCATTAAGAGGACAAATGTTGGAGCAAAGGGCGGCAGGGAGCATGCCCACAGGGCAGCTGAAAAAGGTGAGGCACCCTACCCAGCTCGGCCCGGCCCCTCAACCCCTGTTTGGGGCGGAACAGCCACCTAAATATCTCCACCGACACGCACAGATACAGGTACTCACACACCCACGGGGGACGGGGGATATACGGTTTCTGAAAATTTCCAGAGGCCCATGGGCGCGGCAGCGCCGGCGGCAGATCATACAGTCGCCCTGGGCGCCAGGCACGGCCCCTCCCTGCCCTGCCCACCCGAGCAGTGCCCACCGCAGCAAGGCTGCCCATGAAGCCGCTCTGCGGATACCCAAGGGCTCGCCCTGACTTCCACACTCACTGCTCTCTCCAGTCTGCAGAGCCCCACACCGGACACTGAGCCCGGCACTGCAGCCTGAGCAGCTCCGTGGGTGCAGACCCACCGCTGGGGGCTTGGGCATCCCCTCCCTGTCCATCCTCTCCGTGTGCTTAGGGCCAGTTTTCAAAAACAGTGTTCCTGTTTCTCATTCACGCTCTGCTTAGATCCCGTGTGTCCTGGACTTCACCCCCACTGCCCAGCAGAGGGCCTGGGGACTCAGCCCCCCAAAAAGCCAGCGCAGCACAGTGACTCTACCTTCTGGGCTGGTTTACCCAGAGTTGGTGTGAGTGACTGCTGCTGTGGGCCGGGAGAGTGGGGGGTACTCACTGCAATCCCCAAAAGCTGCACTGGCAAAACATCCCCTAACAGGACGTTTAGCTACTATAACGGCCTATGAGCAGACAGGTGATTAGCCGGTGATGTTAATTAGGGCTGGTCAGAGATTGCACTGTAGTGGTGGGAAGGGCGGGGTGCTGGTAGAGCCATGGGGCTCCCCAAACAACCCACTGAAGGATGGCTCTTCATCCCTGCTAGGTGACAACACTGGGCGGCACAGCCCAGGGGAGCGGACATATCTGTCCATCAAGGGGCCGCTACGCTGTCCTCATGTCCCCAAATCCCCTGGGCATCCCAAATTTGAGCTGAAACCTCCCCCTCCTTCAACCTCCCCCCCGCAGCCAGCACGACTGTATGATGCCGCCGGCGGCCCCTCGCTCGGCAGGGATTTTCAGAAACTATACCTATATATGCACGGAGGCCGGGCTGCACCGGGTGCATATATACTGTGCTGGATGCAACCGGGTGGTGCGGCGGGGCCGGGGTCCCGGCGGCATCCCCGCGGCCGAGCGGGCACACGACACACACAGCCACAGGACACGGGGAGCGGGAACAAGGCACGATGAGGCGAGGATGGGGGCGATGGTGGGGTCGGCAGCGGGGCCGGGGCAGATGCACACCTCGGCAAGCGCACACGCAAAGCTACCTGGGAGCAATGAACACATGTCCCTCCGACTCAAAGCTGTTGGGCAGCAGGTATTCAAAATCTGCAACAGAAAGGGAAGGTTATCCGGCGGGGAGCGGGGATGGGGGCGCCGGGGGCCAGGAGGGAGAGAGACGGACAGAGAGAGAGAGAGAGAGAGAGAGAGAGGGGAAGGAACAAAAAAAAAAGAAAAAAGAAAAAAGAAAAAGGCATTTGCTGCTCTTGGTAACAAGAGAGGAAAGAAAAGGCCGTTCTGCTGGCACCGCACAGGAAGGAAGGTTAGAGCCAAATCAGGAGAGGTTTGCCCATCTCGGCTCGAATTTGCTCGGTCGCGGGCTGAAGGCGCGCGGGTGCGTAGGCGTGGCCGCTGCGCAGGGACACACAGACACACACACACATATATATATGTGCGCACATGTATATATATATATGCATGTTCGGCAGGGCGGGGGACGTCTCTCTCTCGGGGGAGGGGTGGTGGGCGAGGGCAGGGAACCACATGCTGCGCTCCTGGCCGGAGGAGGATCACCAGAACACTCGTCGGGAGTAAAAAATAAAGGCAGTTTTCAGGCATCAACATGGCCAGAGGGGAACCTTACCGAGGACAGTCCAACCAGAGGCTCCCGCCCTGCTGCAGGGCCGTGCAATGCGCTGCCGGGCTCCGCTGCCCCCTCCCTCCCCGGGGCAACGGTGCCCCAATGGGGACGGGGATCCGCCAGCACGCTCTGCTTTAACAGGGGGTGCAGCCCAGCAGCTTTGGGGTGTCTCTGGGAATGCCCCCGGCAGAAGAGACAGAGGATGCAGGGCTCAGCTCGCGGGGGCGAGCTGGGTTAGGGGGTGCATGGAGGGGTGCTATGAGATACCCCTGGGACAACATCCCCATGACGGGCACCACTACCCCCTTGCCCTCCCGCCAGCTCCTGGTGCATTGCATGGCACAGCCAGAGGTTGGACTGTTGCTCTCTGGGGGCTGGAGGCAGGGGCTGGGTACAAGCCAATGAGAGGAAGAGGAGGAGGAGGAGGAGTACAAACACTCGTACTTGGTCCATCAGCATTGCCATCACAGGGGCGCTGGGAGGAGGCAACTCAAGGCTGATTGAACAGGGCTGAGGGTGACACTTCCACCTCTCCACTGTCCTGCCCACCTGGCCCTGTCCCCCGTGGCCCCTCCTGTGCTGCAGTGCCCCCCCCAAGCTGTTTCCCTGCCCGTGCCAGGGAGCAGGTGCTACCCGGCAGGCTGCTGATGGGTGCCGTGTGCTGGGGGCTGTGTGGGATGGAGAGTGGTGGCGGGTCCCATGGGGACAGTGTGTGCCAGGTGTCCTCTGGCCCACTGTGGGGCTGTGTGGGAGCTGTGGGTCAGGAGGCCCCTCTGGCATTGAGGGAATGTGGGCCAAATCCTGTGTCCCATGGGTGATGTCCTGCTCCACTGTAGGGGGAGACTGACTCTGGCACCTCAGCCTGCCTTGCTGGGACTTTGGGCTCAAACTTGGCTGCTCCCAGGGGCACAGACGACACCAGCACACTGTACCTTCAGTGGTACAGTACACTGTACCACGCCATGCTGGTCCCCAGGGCAGGGGGGACGGCCACCGAGCAGCTGTGGGGGCAGGCAGTGTGGCACCCCTGGGCTCAGCCATCCCACGTGCCCCTGGGGCCAGGCTCACCTGTGCAGCTGGGAGGCACTGCCCCAGGTGGTCCCATCCTATCTCTGCAGAGGGTTCCTGCTTGTAGGCTTTCCCCAAAAAGCCTGTCCCAGAGGCTGATGGCAGTGGTGGATTGGGCCCCCCACCTGTCCTCCATCCCTGCCACCTTTGGGCACCCACCCCACAGCCCCCCGCGCCCTGCACAGCCCTATCCCTTTCAGGTTGAGTTGTCTTGGGGAGGAGGAAGCAAAGGAGCCAGGAGAGGGAGAGAAGGAGTTGGAGGAGACGAGCGGGAGAAGAAGAGCAAGAAGGGGCAGCATTGGGGAGGAAGAGCAGGGCATCCAACTAGCTACAAAATCCTCGTGGATCGAAAACGGCAGTTTTATACAAGATTGGCTCTTGAACAATATCAAACCAGGTTTGGGAGTGATGTGCAGGGAGGGAGGGGGATTTTCGTGACAAAGCTCTCATGAACAGAACAAGACATGTTGCTTTCAAATAAAGGGGGAACTGGAGGAGAGGAGGAGGAAGAGGAGAAGGAGAAGGGAGGAAGGGTGAGTTGGTGGTGGTTTGCAGGTTCGGCGTGGCAAACGGGCAGGGAGATGGGCAAGCAGGGGGCTGGGGGGGACTGGACACGGGGCAGGGGACGGGGTGGTGAAGGTGAGTGGTCTGAGACTGAAAATACTTGCCCTTCATTTTGATGTTTGGTACTGTGTGAATCCACCATAGAGAGAAAGCAAGAAAAACAACAAACAAAAAACAACAAACAAAAAAAAAGGGGGTTGGGTGGAAAGGGGGAAGGGGGGCACAAACAATATTTTATTCAATCGACGTTTGAATAAAAATATTGTGTACTATAATCATACCAAAAGGAAACCTCTTGCAAAAAACGACATGAAGAAAAGAAAACATAAAAAACCCCAGTAACAAAAGGAAAAGAAAAGGCCACGGTGAAATAAGAACAAAAAAAAAAAAAGCAAAGATATAACTAGAGAAATATATAGATATATATTCAATACTCCAAAGGAAAATGAGAATCAGTAGCAAACAGTTGCAACAGTCTTGATATCAAAATGTCCTCACTGAGTCAGGGGGCATGCATGGCACGGTGGGCAGAGCTGAGGAGGACGGAGGGATCCCCCCTCCCGGGGATGGGGACAGCCTGGCCTTGTCCCCACAGGGACACAGGGCTACTGCCCATGGATGGAGGGGGTGGCAGGGGCTAGATCCGGAGTGGGGCTGGGGTCAGGCCACCAGGGCAGCCGAGGGGGAGAAACAGGGGGAACCAGAGGGGAGAGGGGAAGGGTCCAGTTCTCCCATGGGGGAGAGGGTCCCTCTGAGCAGCGTGAACCTGAGGTGGGGAAAAGGCTCGGGGGTCAGGGGAAAGAGAAAGAGAGAGAAAGGGGGGCCAGGCTAACACACATGTACACAGATTAATTCCAAACAAAAATCGAAACCAACTGAAACCAAACTCATAAAAAGAATAAATGGCTTAAACTGAAACCAAAGTATCGTAATAAACCAAAGGAAATTAAAGAGATCCATGCAAACTTCCCCAGGCTCACACATTATCTGGCTGCCACAGCACCATCCCTTGTCCCCAGGAGGTGAACAGGCAGTACCTCCCTGCCTGTGCCTGCAGTGCCTGCCTGCAGCCCCGGGCTGGGGTTTAGGGTGTAAAGCATAAGGACCAAACCCTGACCCCCGGGGCACCCCAGGCAGGCAGCTCACTTTCCCTCTGTGCGCTCACCTCTACTCACACCTCTCTTAGCTTTAGTTTTTCTCTTTATTTTGCCTCTCACAGTGATCCCTATGACCTTTCTCAAGTCTTTGCTTTGTGTTTCTCCCCCCGACAGCCAAAGGCTGGCGTGGGGTGAGGGGGAGTTTGAGAGGGCAGCAGGGAGAGCCAGGGGCTACTTACACTTCACTTGCAGGATCTGGTCGCTGAGGTTGGCCTGGATGTAGTAGGTACTGTAGGGAGGCAGAACCAGCCCCAGGCTGTGGAGAGGGAGAGCAGAGCCTAGTGTAAGGCTTTACACCCACCCAGAATCCTTGGCCAGTTCCCAATCCCTGCCTGGCACCTGCTGGCAGTAGCTTGACCCAGGCGACAGCAGGCAGCAGCCCCACTGGCCTCCTGCACAGCCCGCTGCATCCTTCTCTCCAAGAACTGCAGCCAGCTGTCCTGAGGCATCCAGAGTCATCCCCAGAGCACCCAGGGTCATCCTGGCGCATCCAGAGTAATCCCTAGAGCACCCAGGGCCATCCTGGGGCATCCAGAGTCATCCCCAGAGCACCCAGGGCTGCGCTGGGGGCACACATGGGCACAAAAGTTGGCACATCTGCCTAGCTAGGGCTGAAATGGACAGGATATGCCAGCCCAGGAACCAAGGGAGATGCATGTGGAAGAGGAACACAACATCCCTGTGAGGGAGGAAGGCAGGAAGAGACACAGCCCATGAAAGAAAGGACAAAGCCTTCCCAGACTGGAGAAACCCATAACAACCATTATACAGGCACCAGAAGCCAGGTAAGACAGGAATAAGAGTGATCTGCCAGCCAGGAATCTGGCATGCAGGGTGTGGGACAGGTGGAAAAGGAGATAGCAGGAGGTGGTGCTGGGGCTGCTTAACCCACAGGACACGCTGCCAGAGGGAACTGGAAGCCTTGGTGCCAGCTGCAGTGGCCACTGGCCTTTGGTGACAGTGTTTGTGACAGGTGCTGCCGGGAATAAGTGAACAAGGACCCTATTCCTGACTCTCATTGGAGGTAACACCTGCACCAAAGGCACTGGATCTGGTCTTCCTCCCTACACCCCCCCTTCAGATAACCCTCTCTGGGCACTGCAGCCAGCACGGCAGAGCTGGTGGTACCCCAAACCACAGGTGTCAGCAAGAGGGTGGTGGCTTTTTTCTGCTCAGTGTTGATGGCATCCCAGGGAAACCCAGGAAATATCCCTGCCACAGAGCAGAGCCATGGGAAAGCCATAGGGCTTTCATCCTACAGATGTGTCACTCCGTGTCATTGTCCCCTCCTCACCAGTGCTGCTTGGCTCCAGAGGAGTAACATCATGGGCGACATGATGGGGACACCTGGCAGTGCTGGGTAATGGCTGAGACCCTTTCCAGCCCCTCCTGAGCTGGGTGGGGAGGAGGAGGAAGGCACACTGGACAACAGCAGCCCACATGGCTCCTCCCAGGATGAAGGCAGTGTGAGTTGAGAGATGACAATGTCAGGGTCTTTCTTACACATATGCTGGTCCAAACTGGGTCATAAATGCAGAACTTTGCTCTCCTCTGGCTCCAAAGACACTGCCTGTGCTGCAGGGTGGACACATGTCACTGTCACCCACCCTAGAGCAGGCAGGGACCTGCATGAGCCCCTGGCTGGGCAGACAGGGGGTGGCAGGGGTGTCACTTGTCTGGCCCCTTGCACACCAGCCCTGCTGCCTGTCTGGAGTCCTGGGGACTGTGTCCAAGCTCTACAGTGCCTAGCACTGGCAGGCAGCCCTCTCAGGAGTGCCCTCCAGCACATCACTGCCTGTGTGCAATGATGTGGCAGTGCATCTGCAACCTCACAGCACCTGGGACACATCCCTGGTGGCCTTGGGGACTTTGGGAGCTGCAGGCACAACCCCAGGCCTGCGCTGGTGTAAGTCCAGCCAGTGCAGGGCAGTCTGGGTGCACTGGCTGTGACACTCACCTGTAGTTGGTGCTTTTGATGGGAGCCCAGGTGTAAGTCCGGAACACCTCGTCGATGTATTGCTGTGGGTCAGAGGGAGCCAGTTAGGCCTGGGCACTGCCAGGACTCTGCTGGCACAGTGCCACAGGGCCCTGGCTCCCTGCCCTCATCCCAACTGCTGGTTCTGGGTGCTCAGCACAGTGACAGTTCCAGCTGTGACCCCCTTCCCCCGCAGTTACCTCGTCCAGGGACTTGATGAGGGTCTTGATGAACCTCTGCCCGTCATTCCCATCAATCATGCTTCTCCGGATCTGCGGGACACAGAGGAGGCAACTGAGGGCCACAGAGCTCGGCCATGCACCTGTGGGCACCCATGGGGTGCAGGGTAAGCAGCCTGGGGAGGTTCATCATGCTAGCACCCAGGGGACAGTGACCCAGCTCCTGTCCCCACTGTGGCTCCCATGGGAGCTGTGCCAGGACCCTGAGGATGCGACTCTCAGGGCGGGTTGGAAGGGCTGAGTGCCCTTTGCAACTGCAGATGAGGGGGCCAGCCTGTGCCCCAAAAGCTGCCCCTGCTCTGCTCACCTCCTCCTTGTTTTCATCTTCCAGCTCAGCATCCAGGAAGTCCAGCGTCACTGGCTCACGGAAATTGATAATCTGCAGGAAGAAAGGGAGAGGCAGGGAAGGGCTCAGGGCTCCTGCAGCTGCTGCTGAGTCCAGACTAACTCATCACAAACCCCACATTTAATCCTAATGACCCGGTCCCTCAGGGCCTGGCTCATCCCCAGGGCTGCTGCCCCTCTGGGCCCCTGTTGGGGGTTGGATCTGTTTCTTTTGTGTTTGTGGAATTTTTTCCTGGTGGTTTGCTAGGTAACTAATTGCTGGGTACTTTATGGATACTTGACTTAAACAAAGGAGGCAGCAGGTTTCTCCAGGGGAACAGCAGTGAACAGCAGTTTGGTCCGAGGACACCGCTCCCCAAGGTCTGGAGTACCAGGGGACCCTGCTGGTTTTCTCTCTCTCCACTGGATTTCTCTCCAGAGGAAGACTGAACACATTTTTCGTCACCATCGGACTTTCCTACAGGACTATTTTCACTTCATAGAACTGCATTTACTGCTCAAGGAGGATTTCATCTGGACTGCTTTCACCGCCCTGACACCCAGGGTGTCAGGTCACATCCCTGACTCTGTCAGGGCATTTTCTGAGGTTTTGTTGTTTCTTTGTTTTTTGCTTGTCTCTTAGTGCTATTACATTTGTATTTGTCTTTGCTTTGTCTAATATTCCTCGTAAAGAACTGTTATTCCCACTCCCAAATCTTTGCCTGAGAGCCTCCAATTGCAAAATTATAATAATCTGAGGGAGGGGGTTTACATTCTCTGTTCAAAGGGAGATTCCAGCTTTTGCTGGCAGGTACCTGTCTTTCAAACCAAGACAGCCCCTCCTCACCTGGGGCTGCAGGTTGGGGTGCAGCAGGACGTAGCCGTTCAGGTCGATGGCGAACACGTAGCCGTTGGCCCCCAGCTGCAGGAGGACAGGAGGAGGGGTGAGGCTGACCAGGTGGCTCTGTGGCATGGCACACTGCTGGTGTGATCACCCTCACCTCTGCAGGCAGAGCTCTCCCCACGTCACCCCCAGGGCTCAGCCCATTCTATCCATTTATTTCTATTCTCAGGACAATGCAATCTCCTTCTCCTGGGGTGGGAGTTTGGCTCTGGATTTTTCCCACTGCTCCTTTCCCCAGCCTGCAGGGTTTATTCCCTGCTGACCCTACAAGGGTTTTGGTTCTGCACTGGGTCCCAGAGCATCATGCAGCTTTAATCCCTGCTCTCCTGCCTGTACCCACAGCTCCTGCTAGGTGCCAGTGCTGCTGGAGGTGCTCTGGAGTGCTGGGGCACAGCCTGGGGCTCCCATCAGAGGGGTTCCCCACCAGGATCAGGCAGCACAGGGCAGGGATGGAGGGGAAGGGGCCCCCACGTACATTGTAACGTGGCGTCAGCCTCTTGATGTCATTGAGAGCCACATCGATCCCCATCACGCCCAGGATGAGCTGGTTCTGGAAGGAAATGCAGGGTGGAGGTGGGTGGGACCAGGGCTGTCATGCACCACCACCAGCCCAGGGACAGGGAAACAGCAGGACCAACCTCTTCTCCTTCTGGGGACATGTGGGTCAAATTTGGACACTGCAGGGGCATAGGGTGGGATGTACCAGCCCCCCAGGAGCCCCCCATGGGACACTGCACCCCCCAGGGACTCGCAGCTGTCAGTGGTCCCAATTGAACTGTGAGAGCTCGCCAAGGTAATTGTGGGTCCCGGGGATGGCAGCCACCCCTGGTGGCACTGCAGGGAGGTGGTGCAGAGCAGGCAGCACCCCAGGGATGCCAGTGTCCCCTCTGCAGCCATGCATACATCAGCAGGGACCTTCCCCACCCCACAGTGGCCCCACACCAGTGATCCCAGTGCAGCAGAGTTTCCTACCTTCCTGTCACTGCTGTCCTCCGTCAGGTTGAACACTGGCAGCGTTCCTGTCACCACCAAGCCCAGCCCCTGCACAAGCACAGAATTATATCCCATGGACTCAGGACCCAGGGCTAGGCAGCAGAGGGGGGTTACTCCCCCTACAAGGGAGATGGGGCATGTCCTGTGCAGGACCCTGGGGCCGGTGTCCCCATCCACCTGCACCCTGGAGTTCTGTGGGACCCCAGGGTCACTGTCCCCAGCTGCACCCTGGGGCTGGAGTCCCTACCCACATACCCCTTGGGGCTGTGTGGGACCCTGGGGCTGGGGCTCCCTCCCTGCATCCCAGGGCTGGGTTGTCCTTACCAGGGCATCCTGGTAGACATTGGTCCACTGGACCTGCTTGGCTCGATTCCCAGCCAGAACCATGGGTCTGCCCAGCACATCCAGGTACTCCTGCAGGGACACAGGACACGGGAAAGGACGACGTGGGAGCCAGATGTCTCCTTGCTCCAGCCCGGTGACACCCTTGTCCTTAAGCACACCCCAGGAATATTAATAGGGTGGGGCTGAGCTAGGGGAGGAGGCTTGGCAGCCACCAAACCTGGGGGCACTGGCTCCAGCTGGGACCCCTACAGGCCCATTAAGATGCAAACAAGGTGCTGCTCACCACTGGCCATGCACAGGGCAGGGGCTCCCCAGGCAGCGCCAGCCAGAGCCCCCTAGCCATTCCTGTGGCTGGGGCTGCTCCTTCATGCCTGGACTATGTCACTGCTGTCTCCCTGGCTGCCATCTTCTCCTAGGGCAGGTTTCCCTTCTCCTGTCTCACTTGCCAAGGAAGATCTTTGGGTGGGGAGGCAGCCTCCATGCCACAATGCCAGCCCTGCCCCTGCCCTCATCACCCGCCCTTATGGCACCTCATGCACATCCCATAAAGAAAAGGGGCAGAAAAGAGGCAGTGAGAGGAGGTGTCGGGCAGACAGGACCGGCTCTGCCGGGCTTGGCCCTGCCCACGCTCAGTCCCTGCCTGCTCAGCTCTGCTCTGTGCCGATTAACGCCTGATGTTTCATAATCAGTCAGTCAAAAGGCAGCAGGTCCGTGGGGAGTTGCAGAAGATGAACTACTTAATAGCGCAGGGCCTGGCTGAGGGCTCAGCTCGGCTCCTCAGCTTGCTGCCACACTCACTGCCAGCCTGTGGGCTCTCCCCAGTGGTGCTGGGGCTGCCTGAACTCCCCCCAGGCAGGCAGGCAGGCAGGGCAGCCCGCGAGGCTGTGCCTGCCTGGCTCCGGGCTGTACCTGCGTGTTAATGCGGATGGCGCCGATGGAGGGGATTTCGAAGTAGTAACCTTGGAAAAGAAAGAGAAAGGCAGCTGAAGATCCAGCTGTACAGCAGTCTGGCTGCCCTGCTGCCCCTCCCGCCAGGGCTTTGCTGGCAGTGGCACACACTGAAGCTGGGGGTGAGCCCAGCAGCCTGCAGCCCCCTGTGCCTGCTGGGTGTCAGCCCCCTCACCTTTGTTGGCACAGGCCATCCACTGCAGCGGGGTCACGTCGTAGTTGTGCTGCCCCACGGAGAAGGTGAAGACCCGCACCTGTGGCAGAGCGTGCACTGAGGGCCATCCACTGGGCACCCCTGTTTTCCATACCTGGTGCTCCTAGCCAATGACAACCTCCCCAGGAACAGTGTGGCATTGCCTGCCATGGCCCACAGAAGACTCCTGCAAGTGCTGGCTATGCTGGCTGCGCTGACAGCAAGGGAGTCTCTGTCTCCTTGCCTGGCCCCAGTCCTTTCCTCCAGCATCACTCTGTTGGATCAAGTCTCCTACCTCAGTGGTCCTTGCTCTGGGGCATCACTGCTCCCAGAGGGGTCTGTGCTCTCTGAGGGTGATGCATGGGCCAGAACTCCCCCACCCCACAGGTTTCCAAGTACTGAGCAGCAATTCGGATCTTCCTGCTGGTTCATCTGCCTGCCAGCAGACCTGTCCCCATGCTTGGGACGTGCTCCCCTCAGGGCCAGGATTCAGGGAGCCCATCAGCCCCATTCCCTCCCCAGCATCCCACAGTGTGCCTGGTCCCATGTCTCCTTCACAGGAAGGTGGGAGCCAGCTACAAACCCATTAGTGGGACAGTGGCTCCACATGGGAGCAGGCTGTTGGGGAGGGGGGATGGCGAGGAGGCAAATGGAGCAGAAGCCAGCAGTGGAGCTGGAGCAGACATCTCCCTCCCTGGTGAGCAGACCCAGCCCACACACAGACCCACAGCCTCTCACCGTCTTGTTGGGCCAGTTGTACTTCTCAAAGACGTCCTGCACTCGGTCCTCGCCACCGTCCGTGAACATCATGATCATCTTGTTGCAGTTGGCACGTGTGATGTTGGACTGTGGGGCAGACACGGCACCTGAGGCCACACCTGGAGCCAGCAGTGCTGGGCACAGGGCTGGATGCAGCCAGGAGGGCTGGCCCAAACCCACCTCTCTTCCCATTTCTCTGGGGTGAGGGTGACCAGGCTGAATGGGCAGGAGGGACACTGCCAGCTAGGGAATGATTTGGCTAATGCCACTCGACACCTAATAGCACCATTCATCTTTATTTTGCCTCTGGCACAGTGTCTGGTTAGGTCTGGTCCTTCCACCCAGCCCTGCTAACTTTTAATAACCCAGAGGGGAGCAGCACCAGCAAAACCTTGGCTACAGCATGCCTGGAGGTGGGACGTCTCCCCCAGCATTGAGAAGGAGCACAAGGAGCCCTCATCCCAGGGCAGCAGCCAGGCACTTGGAGCTATCCCACCATCCCCAGCACCCACAGGAGCACCCTGTCCCCCACCCCAAGCCAGCCCCCAGCTCACGTTCTGCAGCTGGTCAAAGGCGTACTCAAAGCCAGCCTTGTAGTCTGTTGTGCCCTTGGCCACCATGCCCTGCACGTCCTCCTTGAACACCTTCTTGTTCCGGATGTTGGCCTGCACCAGGTGCTTGAAGCACGACACTGGCTTTGCCTTCTCATTGAACTGGGAGGTGAAACGGAGGGGAGTGGGTCACAGAAAGGGACAGGGCAGACACCAGGAGGCACAAGCCACTCTTCACACTCAGCTCTCATGGGCAGCAGGTGACCCAGATGTGTCCCACATGCCAGAGGAGGCTGATGCTGAGGCTGAAGTTTGGATTGGGACAAATGCAGCATTGAGCTGTGGTGTAAGTGCTGACAGTGGGTGTTCTCCTGCACCCTCACTTCTGCAGGACCCCCAGCTTGTGCAAGCAGCCGTGCTGTGCTGCTCTGTGCCATCGTCGGGAGCAGCTGCTGCCTCTCACTTACGGCTTCATTTACCGGCAATGGGGCCCCTTCATTAGGGGAGTGGCGATCCAGCTCACAGAGCCAGGCCAGACATGTTAATTAGGGCCGGCGTGCCGGTGGCCAGACAGGGGAGGGGCAGGGGAGGGGCACCCAGCAACAAGCAGATGTGGTGGCACGGCCACTGTGGTGCCATAGGCGGGTGCAAGGTGTCAGTGGCTGGTGATGGACAGGAGGTGGCTGGCTGGGATCATGCAGGAACATCTCTGCCAAATGCCCCGTGATAGGGGCAGCTTTTGCATGCCAAGCCCTGAGATTGTTTCCTTGCTTATGTGCAGGTGGGTGGTTAAGAAAACAAAAAATGGTATTTCTGTCTGCAGAGCCCTTAGCCAGGTGTGTGTGGGGGAAAAGGGTTCCTGTGCTGGAGAGCTGGGAGGTGCCTGGGGACACAGCCTTGCCTCTTGCCCCATGGCACTCACCGAAGCCACATTGACATAGTCATCATCTGAGAGGGTGTCCAGCATCTCATAGACTGAGGTCTTCATCAGCTTGAGGGTGAGGCCACTCACACTGCCACTCCTGCAGGAGACAGGAGTGCTGGGGGCTTGGCAACGAGGGAGCACAGGGCTGTGCCATCCCCCACGGCTTCCCTGACGCCACTGGTGGGACAGTGGCACCTTGGTGAGCTGTGTCACCATCCTGGCCTAAGCCCAGCCATGGCCCCCACCGTGTACTCACACATCCACAATGATGACCATGTCCTTTGGGGAGGAGGCGCCTTGGATGTACCTGTGGGGTACAGAGTGGGGTCAGTAAGGTCGATGCATTTCAGGGGGAGCCTGACTCTGCTGGGCACAGCCCAGGAGCGAAGCCCAGCCAGGGCATAGGCACTGGGGAGCTGTGCTGGGAGCCTGGGGCAGCCAGGGCTGTGGTGACCCCATGGCAAGGAGCAGGGACGAGGTGGCCATGGGCAGGTGGCCCATGAGGACGTGGCACAGCTCAGCACACTGCCGGCAACTGCTGCTCCACACTGTGCCAGCCTAATGAGCTCTAAATGCTAAACTCTTCCATCATCGCAGGCCTTTCCTGCGTGCTGATTATGCTGACACACACATCCATATTAAGATGCTATTTACCCCCCCGGTAGCTTCAAAGGCCAGGCTGATTAGGTTATTTTTAGCTACAAGGAGGAAAAATAATAACACTATGTAAATCTTCCCCACTGAAAACAAATAAGGAACCCTTCCTCACCCCTTGAAACAACTGGTCCTGCTCCCAGCCCTGCTGTGCAGGAGGGGCTGGCACAGTGCTTAGCACCCATACCATCCCAGACATGGCCACGCAGGGCCCCACCTCACCGTGCCATTGCATGAGGCCTGACCCTGCCCTGGCTGAGGGCCAAGGGAACCTCATTATTGGCTTGATCAGGATTGGGCCTCGTGTGAATTAATTAGTGTGTTATTAGTATCAATTACTCACCACTACTGGGGAGGACTGGGGAAGGGGCAGGCTCTGATTGTTAATACCAGGGCTTGATGCTCCCTAATTACCAGTGATTACTCGGGTGGACTGCAGGATGCTGGCACATGGAGCCCTCCTGACATGGGTTCAGCATACCCCAGCAGCTTGCTCTCCTGCTGAGGTGCAGGACAGGCAGTTGCCCAAGGGGCTCTTCCCTGCCGGCATGAGAGGGGCTCCTGGAGCCTGCCCTGCTCCCGGGCTGGGCTGCTGGTGAGGCACAGAGCCCAACTAAGATGCTGCCCGTAATGGGCTGTGGCAGCACATCCATCTCCGGGCTGCCCGGCTCAGATGAATGCCCTGGGCTCAGCAGGAGACGGCTCTGGCTAATGGGGCCATTCATCAGGGGAGGGGAAGGCAGGCAACTGGAGCCAGTGGCTGCCGCCAGGATCGTGGCCCTGGACCAGTAAAGGCTGTGTCCTGCATGGTGCCCCACTGACAGCAGGAGAAGGTCCTAGAGGGGGTTCCCCCAGGTGTGCTGTCCCTGAGCATGAAGGGTGCTTCTGCTCCTCCATGGCTGGGTGGACAACCAGGTGGCCAGACTGGCTAGTGGGCAGAGGGCTGGGCTTAGCTGGGCTCAGTAGCCCCCATACACATCAGCAGCCCCCACCCCAAAACAGCCTTCTAGTCCCTGCCCTGCAATAACCTGCACAGACACCCCAGCAGAGATCAGTTAATAATTAATGTGGAGCATTCAAAGGCAATTAACCATAGTAGCAGGGCCATTAATTTTCTGACAAGGAGAGGGGGCAGCTCCCGATGCGGGGAGGGGGATGATCCATTGGGATACAGGGCTCCCTGGACATGTGCCAGAGGCCTGTGCCCACTCTCCTCTCCATGACTGCAGTTTTAGGCAGCAAGTGTGGGCAGGATGGGGCTGTCGCTCCCCCAGCTCCAGCTGATAACCAGCACTGCTACACCATCACCTCCAGCTGGGCTAAGGGGATCCTGTTCAATCCCAGCTCACTTGGTGTGGGGGCTAAACAGCTGCTCAGCTATCACTGAGCCACAGCCTGCTGCTGCCTGCCCATTCCTCTCCCCATCCTCCCAGCTTATGGTTTCCAAGGCAGTTGTTATCTCATTTGGATGGGAATGCTGGCCAGGACTGAGTGCCAGCAGCCATGGCTGTGGTGAGGGGGCATAGGGCTCTCTCCACACTTTCATCTGCACCCAAGGATTTATCTCTCCATCCTGCTCTGCTCTACCAGGAAGAGGGAAGGGGAGAAGGAGCCAAGTGCCACAGCTCAGATGCCCTTGACTGTGTTATGGTGTCCCTTTGCCAGTGCCAAAATGCAACGGAAAGGGGAGGGAGCTGACTGCTCCCAGGCAGGAGCCTCCTCCCCCCCAGCACCCCCTTACCAGGGCCGCCGGCGCACGTCATAGAGGTCGATCTTATTGGGGGCTCTCCATGGCGTGGCTGTGGGGAGAAGGCAGGCAGTGAGCGAGGCAGGGCTGTCCCGGGGTGGGGACAGGAACAGGGAGACATGGGGACAGGGCAGAGACACGCCCAGGGCTGAGGAAGCAGCAGGCTCAGGTGGGGAGCTCACACCAATGGGTTCTGGCACAGCACAGTTACATGTGTCAGACCAGGCCCAGGGGGTTGCTCGTCCACACTGAACACTGAGATGGCCTCAAGTGCCCTTGGTCACAGCCCTGCGTGCCACTGCCACGCACCGGGGTAGTAGCGGGTGACGCCGGTGGCGCTGCCGAAGACCTGCCAGAGCAGGGAGGGATCCTCCTTCCGGTTCTCGATGAAAACATCCTCCAGTGCCTGTGTCCAGTTCAGCTCGTTGAGGATGACGGTGGCTGCAGGACACAGAGACAGGGGTGAATGGCTGGGTGGAGGGAGCAGTGGAGCTGGAGGTGGGCTGACGGGTGATGGGGATTGCAGTGTCCCCAAGTGATGGCAGGGAGGAAGAGGTGTGTCCCCTCTGCTCCTTCCCGAGAAGCCCATGGGGGTTTTCCAGCTTCTCCTACATCCCCTCAACCCCCTTACTTCCACACAGCTCCAGCACCCCCCTGCTGTCCCTTGTCTCCAGAGAAATGAGCCTCTCTTCAGAGCTACCCAGAGTGCTCACTGTCCCCATCTGCTCTGGGGCAGACGCTGCCATCACTGGGGACAGCTGGCATGCCATCTCCACTCCCTTCCCAGCAAAACTCCCTGTGCAAGCCTCACTCCCTGGGGACAGTCACCGGCTGGGAAACCCAAGGCTGGTGTCCTCATGGGCTATGTGGAGCCTCTCAGGCCCACTCTGCATTCCCACTGGCCATGCATCTGACACAAAAGCAATTAAGATGCTGGCAAACAGCAGTTTTAAATTATTCAACTATTAAAGCAAAAGATAAGCTGCTGGCAGCCCCAGCCTGTGATTAATCAAGGGGGGCTGGCAGAGCACAGGGGTGCCATGTGGTGTGGCAGGAATGGGGCTGGCCAGCTGGCAGGGAGCTGGGATGGCACTCCCTGTGCTCACAGGGGGACCCCAAATGCTGTGGGAATGGAATCCCATGATGACCACTGGTGCTGGGTTGCCCCAGGACTGCAGCATGGAGGAGTCAGTGGTGGTGCCACTGCAGGAGCAAGGAGCCAGCAGCACCCTGAGACCAGGCACTGATCCCTCCTGGGGGACCCTCACTGCATTTCTGGGGTGCAAGAACTCTCAGGAGCATCCCATTTCTTTGGCACTGGGCAAAACAACCCAATGTCGTGCTGCAGGGGAGCTGGTGTGCATTTGAGGAGTAAATTTAGCTCTCCTAAGCCTTTCTCCCGCACTTGTCCCTTCTGGAAACAGCGTCATCACCCGTTCCAGCCTTCACTGTGGTCCCAAGGCACTGGCAGGTTTTGCCCCGGATGAATCCTGGGCCCCTCTATCCCAGCACGACTGCTGAAGAATTGTCCTTCCCTCAGGCAGCCTTGCCTTCAAACCATGATTTACTCTGCCCGTATCTTCCCAGCCATTCCTCAGCGCTGTGCCCACACACAGTGCTGTTATCTGGACACTTAGGATGATTTCTTGTTTGGCTCTGACACAGGATGTGGTTTTTCCCAGGAGAAGTGGCTATGAGCTGGCTGCTAGGCTGTTGCCTGCCTGGAGCAGCCCTGGGTAGTGCTGCCAGCCTCAGCTGGGCACCAGGCTGGGCCCTGACACATCCATGATATCCCTGGCAGCACCTACACACCCAGACCCTCGGTGCCCATCAGCCACACCACCTGTTTGTACTGAATGCAGCTCATTTTGTCCCTGTGCCCAAACACAGCCCTTCTATTATCTCTGAGCACGAATGCAGCCCCTACACCTTCCCTGGGCATGAGTGTAGCCACCGTATCATCCCTGTGAACAAATACAGTTCCTACACTCTCACCATGTGCAGAGTGATGAAGCTGTGTCCATGGCTGGGATGGCTCCCGTCCCTCTCAGTCGAGGTCAGAGCTGCCAGCCCCACTGGTGACATCCCTGTCCCCATGAGAGTAAGCCCAGCCCCGCCCTGCCCGCGAGCGATTGCATATTTAATTAAAAAAGGCACAGTAAATAAAACACATATAGGATGTAATTTGTGTGTGTAGCGAGGGGTGACGGCGGCGGGCGTCCCCACAGGGTTTAATCAGCGTGCCAGGCTGCGATAGCGCCTCTCTGCCGGTCCCAGCGGGACACGCTCCCGCCCCCAGCTCTGCGGGGACTCGCCACACTCACTGCTGTCCCTGGCAGGACAGGGTCGCCCTGCCCCACCCCAAACTACTCTGTGGGGAGCAGCAGTTGTAGACCCTTCCCTGCAGCCCTTGGTGTGGCCGGACCTGGCCTGATCCCTGTGCCCACACACTCCATGCCCGGTCTGGGAAAGGGCACTGGCAGTCCCTGCACTGTCACCCCCTACTGCCACATCCCCTGTCCAGCACCCGTGAGTCCCGGAGCGTGTTCATCTCCAGCTTGCTCTGGTCCCAGGGCGGACTGGGTGATTTACGCGCCTGTGGTTTCGGCAGGCGAGCAGGGCTGAGGAGGAACGAATATTGAATATTTCACCCTGTGCAGCCCACTCGGCTCGCACGATGTGCTTCAGTAGCTGCCTGCCCTGCGTTGGCTGGATAATAAGACGAACTGCAAATTCCTAATGCAGCGCTGCCTCCGCGGTGCAGTCGCTGCACCCATGCGGCTCCGAGCGCAGCCGTGCCCGTGACGAGCCGTGCACCGGGAACGCTCGGCTCGGGGCGGGAACGGGAGCTCGGCCCCATCACCACCATCACCACCCAGGAGACCTCAGCGAGTGCCACTGAAACAGAGCTGTGGGGACAGTGGTGCCCCGGGTGGTGTGGGGCAACTGGGGACGCCCATGACAGCAGGGTCCGGGGCTCGGCGCAGGATGCGGCCGACAGGCGCTGGAGGATGCCCTGCAGCTGGGAGCGGGCCCAGCTCGGAGCCGAGCAGCCACTAGAGGGAAATGGAGACCGACTGTCACCATGTGCCACCGCAGCAGGGCGAGGTACAGGAGAGCTCAGGGACTCTCACACCGCTCGGTGGGGACTGAAGCTGGTATGGCACATCCTGTGCCATCCATCCCTGTGCACTCCCGGGCTGGCCCACCAGGCCATCCCCGTTTCTGGAGCAGCCTGTGCCTGCGGCAGCCACAGGGGCACGGCCGCAGGGCTGACCCCTCTGTAAGTCCTGGCAGGAGGGGCTTAATTAGCTACGGGGTGGCATCATGCTGTCCTGCAGTCACTCTTTGCTGCCTTCCTGTGGGACTGCAGCTGCTTCTGCTCCCTTTTCATGACCTCAGTCCCAAGTAGGCTGAACCCCTGCTTCACCCTCTGCCACTGCCCAGCCATGTCTCACTCCCTCCTACAAGCAGGTCGGTGCTGCCTCTGTAGTTGCTCCTGCACAGAGCTGCTGCATCCCTCTGAACGTCTCTGGTGCCCACTTTGAGCCTTCTCAAGCTTTACTAGGCTCTTCTGCAGGAGGATCAGAGCCATGTGGGCACAGCTGAGCTTTACCCTGGGCCATAATCGCCACCTCTTATTTGCTCCCCATTCCTCCCCTATTAACTCCTAATCCCCTATCTCCCTCTTTTGCCTTTGCTGAGCTCTTGAGAGTCCCTGCAGAGGGACAAATTGTCACCTCAATCCTGATACCGTGACTCTGCCTTGTTTCACTACCTGCCTGTCTGGGAGCCAGTCACCAATACCCAGTTGGGGCACCCAGAGGTGATGGCCCCTGGGGCTGCACTGCTCTAGGCACGAGAGGTGGATGCCCAGCCAGGCAGCATGGATGGGAGAGGGTGAGGAGGGGCACTCACAGCCTTTGTAGATGTCCGTGGGGATCTGCACGGCAGCGTATGAATAGTTGACCTTGGTCTTAAAGTTGTCATCATCAGTGAACTCCAGCTTCAAGGAGTTGGACTTCTCCCTCTCGATCTCTTCTCCATCGGGGTCATCCTGGGGAAGGAGCAGAGTGCATGGGGTCACCCAGGGTTCCAGCCCTGGATGGATGTGGGAATACCTCCACCTGAAGCCCATCACCAAAAGTTTTGTGGGGGAAGACCAGCCCTACTGGATCTCGTAAGGATTTGGCCTGCCAGGAGCGGGTGGGCACAAAGGCGAGCATCAGTTACCCCTCGCCTCCCCAGCTTTGGTAGCACAGCAGGTATTAAATCAGACACAGGAGAAAAAAAAAAATAAAAAACAGGCCTTGAAAATCAATTAGCAGCAAAAGGCAACTATCAAAGAGCAAATTAAAACGGAGTGCAGCTTAGTGCTCTGTCAATAAGCAATGCAAACAATATTTAATTATGGTGGAGAGACGGCAAATTCCCCACTGCTGATGCTGGAACACACTCCCTCAGCTTCCATCCCTCCTCTCCATTCCCCAGCCCTCCTGCCAGCAGGCACTGAGGGTAAAACCCCTCTGGAAAGCAGGCAGGGCCGAGCTGGTGCAGGCAGAACAGCTGGGTGGCTGCAGACAGGGGACAGGGTGGGAGCTGAAGTGCGGGGCCATGTGGAGAAGAGCAAGAATGGGGGTGGACTTGCTACAGAGCTGGAGAAATTGCCTCTGCCAGCCCACCAGGAGCAAAAAAACACAGGAGAAGGTGCTGGCTCTGATCTGCCCATCCCTGCCATGAGCTGGGGAAGGCTGTTTGCAGCCAGATGGGAGATGTTCAGGGTAGGAAGGAGGGAGAGAAGGATGCTGCAGCACCTGCTCTTTGTGCTCCTGGAGCTACATCCCAGCTGAAGAGGGGCAGAGATGCAGAACTGCCTGTGCCATCCACAGGCAGGGACAGGCAACAGTGCCAAGCCCAGACTGGAATAGACATCAGAAGAGATGCTCCACACTGTCCACAGCAAAGAACCTCAACACCAGGGAGCACAAGGGGTAGGGGATGGTCCCATCCTGCTATCCTCGGTGGCCCACTGCAAGCATCTCTCCCACTGGCCAGGGTCCCCTCGACCAAACCCAGGGAACAAAGACCTGAATTTCTCACAGGAAAAGCCATATATTTAAAGGAAAACTATGGGTTTGGGAAAATAACTATTTTAACAACCATCCTGGCCTCCTCCACGTTTCCCCTTCACAGATGACATGGAGAAATCTCACCTCCCCTGCAACACCTCCAGCCGGCCACTAAGGTGGTGACTTTCCCATAACATTGAGAGGGGTGGCCAAAGCATTTGCCACAGCTCAGGAGAATAACAGGATTGATATGCAAGGTTTGGGTTTAATTCCAGCCGATGGACTGTGAGTGCCGCACACTGCCCAGCCAACCCCGGTGCGGGGCTCCCGCTGCCCAGAAAGATGCTGAACTCAATCACAGCAGCACTAGCCAAGCAGGATGGACTGTTCCCACCTCCCTGGAGCCACATCTCTGAGATCAAAATCCAGATTATGCTCTCAATTTCATGTAAATCTGGAGAAAAGGCAAAAAAAACGACAGCTGGAGCCCCTGCAAAGTGGCGATGCTGCAGCAGAGCCCGCGCTCTGGCCACGTGCCAGGCCGTGGGCTACCCAGACAGTGGATCTGGCCCCAAGCCTGCTGTCCATAGGGCTCAGCTCTCTGGGGGAAAGCACACACAATATTCATCCCTGAAAATCTTTTTGAGCACCAGACAGCGATACAGAGGTGCCTGATGAAAACAGGCTTTGGGATAAAGCCGTGGCCTGAGGGCATGTGCAGCATTTGGAGCACCAAAAACTCCGCTTTGACACTAAACCCTTTTTTTTCTTAGCCCAGTAAATTCCTGGTGACAGCTCCCCATCTCTCCTCAGATCAGCAGGGCACCCTGCCACAGCCCATCCACTGCCCAGTCATCACCAGCAGATGGAAAATCCAACCCTCCCTCTTTCCCTCACGCTGGCATGGCTATTCCCCACTTCACTGGAGCTGGGACTACTGTATATAATTACTGCTCCTCTGTTTATCATTATTCCGTGATCTCACCCACTTCTGAGGGGCTAATTTGTATGCTGCCAGGTTTGGTGCTGTCTGGCTGCTCTCATTCATGGAGCTGTGAAGAGGCACATGTATAGATCTTGGGGACAAATATACAGCTATCTATACGTGGGGCACTTCATGCATCACTGACACCTACAAGGCAAACAGACCTGCAGAAAGAGCTGATGTTATCCAAGCTACATTTGCCCTTTATCCATAAATTCCCCAACCTCAACTGAGTTATTTCTGTTTAAGCCAGGCTGAATTTGGCCCCTGAAAGGGGTAATTTCCAGCCACAGAAAGGCAGGTGAAGCTGTCACAAGCCCAGGCAGGGAGGGGAGCATCTGGGATACAAAGAGACACCTTGGGAAGGCCAAGGGAAGAAATCCTGCATTAAATATAAATTTGAGCAAAGCAGATGATTCAAGTTCTCCTGAATTTACATCGGTTTAACTGTGAGCATCTCAGCAGGCCCCCAGCCACATCTTGGAGCATTCCTCATCATTACATCTCAAAAGAACTTGGAAACATCTATTTATCTGTTACTGTACATACAACGTAACACAAATAGATGCTACAGTTTGACTATATTATTTGCTACACACCATTAGAAATCTACTCCACAGCAATATATCAATATGATACATATTTACTGCTTCAGCAAGAAGTCATCACGCCCTGAGAGCTTTTGCCCTCCACTGCTTTCGCAGCTGGGTTGTCAGTCACGTTTTCAATTCAGTCTCCCAAAATGACAGACGGGACAAAACCCAGAGATGCCCAAACAGCCAGTGAGCACCAGCAGCACCACCCAACAGCTTTACTGGAGGCTGCCACGCTCTGGGCAAGCGCCTGCCCCCATCCCATCCAGGCTGGTGCTGGCTGAGGAGAGCCAGCCTGCCCCTGGGCACCAGCATCGCCGTGCTCCCCAGCGTCTGGAGCTATGGATGGAGCCGGGGATGTGACCCGACACAGCAGCGATGCCGATCTCGTCCCGGGCAGCTCCCGCAGATGCAGCCCCCCGTTCACTGCTTATCTCCATGGGAACCAGCCATCACAGCTAATGACGGCTGCTTAAATGGCAGCCGCGGTGACAAACGCAGGGCTGATCCGGCCACAGCATCCCGGCAGCATCCCTGCCTCCCCCACACGTGCCTGATGGAGAACACACCGAGATCCCAGCATAGCCTTTTCAATCTCCCAGGGACACCCATCCATGCTAAGTCTGGAAAGGCCAGCGAAATATTCGTATCAACACGCTGTGATTCTGCTAATAATGGATATAAATGCCAGCCCCCAACACATGGCTGAGAAACTCCAGGCCTGTGCAGAAGGGTCTTTCTCCTTAAATATATCAGTTTTTCCTGAAATGCAGTAATTTAATGCCAAGGAGGGAGATGCTGTGTTCTCCAGCCACATTTCTGCTTTTACAGCAACCCAGGTTATAAATAACAATCAGCCTCTCCCGTGAGCCTGCTCCCCTATCCCCCTTCGCTTTTTTTAATCTTTGCCAAAGGTACTGTTTAGAGATCTTTCTAGACCATTTATTTTTAAATTACCAGCCAGAGGAGAGAAGTTAGAAAAATAGAAAAAAAAAAAAAAGAAAAAAGGAAAAAGAAAGAAACTTCTGGGGCTGATAGCTTATCGTGAGGAAATCCAAATGTCACATTAGTTGAGAAAGTTGGAAGATTAAATTTTCCAGCACCCTTCATCTGCTGCTGCTGACATTTAGGGGCTTTTTTCTCTCCCCTGCTTCCCCTCCTTGCTGCATCTACTGAGTGAGGTGAGCAGTGAGAGGGCAGCCCCACCTCCCCTGCACCAGAGGGGGCTGAGGCTGGTACAGAGCCTCCCACCATCAGCCCCTCACTCTCAGCCCTCCCCAGGACCAGAGGTGGGTGGCTGGGGGCTGAAGGGCTGACCTTGGGGTCAGGATACACTCACACAGCTGGGCTGTTTCCCACCTGAGTACAGCACATCCCAGGGTCAGCCTTGATAATCATCATCCCCTGCCATGAACACAACACAAAGATGGAAAATTACTTCTGTGTTGTTTTGCCTATGACTCCCAACCGAGACCATTTGCTGATTTTAACACTTCTCCCCACATAAACCCCATGGTCCTTGCTAGGTGAAAGGTGAAAACTTTACTTCTGCAAACATTCTGACAGCCTTGGGGACCCCTGGGAAAATTTTCTGGTGTTCCCATTTGTTAAAATCCACTTGGAAATCCAAAGTCTGTTTGGGCGGATAGTGGAGCTGAGGTGCAGGCAAGATGAATAAGAAGCTCATTTCCTCCTCACTGCAGTTAAAGCCAGTGTAAGGCTTGTGAATAAGCCCCAGTTATGGGCAGCAGCCATTGTCCATCAGCACCAACTCTGGCTCAGCTACATCCTGCTCCATTTAAATAGAAAAACTGAAGCTAAATAAAGAAAGGATGGAAAGAACACTGTTACATTCCATTCAGACCTTCTGGTATCATCTCTCTCCTTTTTTACCTCAGCAGCATCTTTTTCCCCCATAATTTTTGTTTGAATTAAATTTGCCGGGATTTCACTGGTAAGGAAGCAACAGCAGAGGTAGGGAAGTGTCCTCCCTGCCAAACTCATATACATCAACAATAGGACACCCCCAGTTTTGCAACTCTGCTTGGTATCCCCCCAGAGCAGGACTAAAGCTGATGTGGCTGGTGAGGGATTTGCAGGGCTGTTCTTCCTTGATATGTCAGCTCCTTTGGGGAAGGGAGGGTCCAGGGAGCTGAGCCCTGCAGTCCCCAGGGACACTGTGCCATGCCACTGTGCACAGCCTCTCCCCAGTATCCCCTGTCCTGGGAGGGATCCATGGGCACAGCTCCAAGGTCGAGATACCTCCTGTTCCCTGATCCTGTCTAATGTGACCAGGATGGTGGGGTGTGACACTCAGGGGAACAGCAGGCATGGGGACATCCAGCTTCTGTCCACTGCCCTGCAGCAGTGATGGCAAAAGCCCAGCTTAGCCTGATGGATGCATTATTCCTGCTCATCATCCCCTGTGCTGGGAGTTGCTCCCAGATGTTTCCTCCTGCCTCAACCACCAGCCAGGTTTTCCTTAACTTCTATCCAAAATCCCCTTTAATGTATTTTAAGCCCATTAGCTCCATCCTCTCCAGAGCAGCTATGGCAGGATCCTCTCCTCCCTCCTTTGGTAGCTCCCCCCAGGCTGGGGAGGGACAGGAGACATCCTCTGCATCCTTGGCAATAAATGAGTGGGACTGTGGGCAGGGAGACCTGCTCAGGAGAGCAAGTGTCCTCCACTTCAGCCACAGCATCTGCCCGACTTCTCCATCCCACCTCCCAGACTCTGCTTCCCCTGCCAAGGAGCCCTCTTACACTCACTGCCTGGGGACAATGGCACTGGCAGTTAGTCAGTAACTCTGCTTTGAAGGCATCCATCCTCCACTCCAGCCTGTCCCCAGCTCTGCTCTGGGGCATAGGCTACCAGGTGGGTCAAGAGAAGAGACAGAGGTCAGTGCAGGTCATGTCACCCAAGCTGATGGGACCCCATCAAGCCCAGATCCTCCCCTCCCTTCTGCACAGGGCCTTCTGAATGCTCTCGGGGTCACCTGAGTGTTATTTTTGCATAAGGTCATATGGTTTGCAAGCAGTTTGCTGCTAACACCATGTTCTCTCCCACTGTGTTACTGTCTCTCCATGGCACATCTGCTGCCAGGTCTGCCAGGGGACAAGGAGCAGTCCAGGTGCACCAGCATTGGCTGGGGCTGTCCCAAGGCTGCACCCTGCTGTGGCTGGGGCTCCTGGTCAGCTCCAAGGACTCTGTTCAGCAGCCTCACATCAAGAGCATCACTGGCCTGACAAGCCTCTATTTTGTCAGGATCCTCAGCACAGTGTGGGAGCTGGGTGACTGGGCAGCAAAGTGGGTGCCCCAGGGCAGCAAGCATTGCTGGTGGAGCTCCCTGCGCCCGTGGCACAGCACCTGAGTGAAGTCACCCTGACTGTCACCAGGGGGAGGAGCTGGCAAATGCCGGCTCTCTCGGGAGCACCGGGAGATGGGAGCTGACAGGCCCATAGTTAAAGCACTGATTGCCAGAAATCACAGGATGGCTACGCTCCGAGTAGGGCAGATTCAGTCTCTAATTAAAGGTTTGCTCTTCATTTGAATTTCAGATGCCAGCTTTAATTTTAGAAACTTTTGCAGGCAGCAGAGCGACCTGCCCACCTGCCTGCTGCCGGGCCCGGTGCTGTGGCCAGATGTCACCATGGCTCAGCTGGGGGGACAGGGCTGCACACCAGGCACTTGCTGCCCGCTGCAGAACCTGGTTACAGCGGCTGTGACAAATGCTGTGCCATGACCCCTGGTACCGTGCTGGGACAGACTGGTGAGGGGCTCAGCCCTGGGCCAGGGTGGTGGCTGTGCCAGAGATACCACACAGACAGCACTTACATATTCAGTGTCGGCCTTGGAGTCGTAATACTCAATGTCTTCCTCCTGCAGAGAAAGGGGAGAGCTGTTAGTGCTGGTCAAGGACAGTGACGGGAAAGGAGTCCCTCTCCCTGACTTGTCTCCTCAGCACCCCTCCCATGCTGTGGGCAGCCACCATGTTGCTGGGGATTGAACCCTTCCCAGCCCACGCTGTACTTGGGACGTGTTCAGGACCTCGTGTCCTCCACATCCACCCTCCAAGGGCTGGCCATGGCCTGCCATGCTTCCCTCCACTCATGACTGCTGCTGAGCCATGGCACTGCAGGGCCAACAGCCCTGTGACAGTGACACCGGTGTGACTGCAGCCTCTGCACTGTCACCAGGTGCAAACCTGTGCCTCGTCCCCACAGCCAGGGTGCTTTGGTTCTGTTGCAAACACAAGGAGCCACAGAAGAGCCAGGTACAGGCAGCGTGGCAGGCAGCGGCCCTGCAGCCACCCAGGCCCCCTCCCTGCACTGCAGAAACAGGGAGAAAAGTGTCCTTGCTTCCACAGAGAAATGCACGTCGTTAATTTGGGGTATTTAGAACCTATTTAAGCAGAAAGGTCTGCTTGGATTCCTCTTCCCAGAGTGTCAAGATGCGAGACAGCTGATAAAATTCCTGAAGTGGCAATTGGGATAGCAGCGATGCTGTCACAACAGCGTTCGTGTACCAGTAGAAAGGGTAATTAAAGGGCACTCAGAGACTCTTCCCAGTGTGCCGGGCCCGAGTGTGATGCCAGCACACCGGCAGCCATCGTGGTGCTGACATGTCTGCCAGTCAATCACCATCAGCAGCCAACCAGCCTTCCCCGGCACGGGCAGCGCCTCGGGTGATTACTGCTGCTATTATCTAAGGAGGAAAGCGATCTGGCCCCGAGCAGAAACACGGCCAAAGCCTCAGTGGCACTGACTGCATCCCTGTCCTGCCTGCTCCTGCTCTGGACAGTCCTGGACTCAGCCCTGTGCCAGGCACGGTGGCACCGTGACATCCATCCCAGCCTGGTCAAGGGCTCGTGCTGGAGAAAGGGACCAGCAGAGGCCAGCAGCTCTCCAGGCAGCCGGCACCACCTCTTCCACCAGCCTGGCACCACCGAGCGCTGGCAGTCACTAACCCCTCACTGGGTTTACCCTCTTAGCCACAAAACTGCTCCCCAGGGTGGTTTGCAGCGGCTTCACCCGGCTTCCCAAGAGGTGGGAAAGCCCCTGAAGCTGATCTTGGGGACATCAACAGCAGGAGACCATGGCAGGCTGTGCAGCCAGTGTCTCCCTAGGATGGGGATTGCAAAGGGTAGTTCCAGCATCTTCCTGAGCAGAGGGGCCGTCTCTTCCAAGGGCTCTTCGACTCTTAGCGATTGCGATAAGAGAGCACCGGGAGGGGAAAGTTAAAAAAAAAAAAAAAAATTTAACGCAGCATCTTCCAATTAAAAAGCCCAGTCATTAAGGGAACACACTTATTAATTATCTGTGATTTGTTGTGAAATGCTGTGGGGTTTACAACAACAAGAAAGGAAAAAAAGAATTAATTTCTCTTCAGCTGGCCCCCGAGCCGCTGCCGGCCGCACGCACGGCCCTACCCTCGCCGGCACTGCCGCCTCCCCGGGTCCGCGGCCATCTGCACTTCCTAATTAAAGCAACCCCCGGGAGACCCGTCATACAAACGAGCTAATTTCATGTTTAATGATCTTTAATCAGGAGTGAGTGTGACTAACAACGGCCATCCAGAAGGTGCTTTGTTATTCATTTTATTTGCCATTGGCTCCTCCGAAAAGCTCGATTCCCCTCCCACCCGCAGAGGCCCCGCAGTGCAGAGGGCACGAGGTGATGATGCTTGGGCAGGAGAGCCGGTCCCCTGGTCCCACGGCACAGGGCATGCACAGCGAGCAGAGCTCCTGTAAGGATGTCCCTCCCACCGATTCCCCCCGGGATCACGGAGCCCCTGCCATGCAAGCCCTCTTTCAAGCCCTTACAACCCCAGGAGCAGCTGGGTGAGATCTCAGCTACACTCAGGCTGTGGCTGAGGTTTCCACAAGTGAGACAGCAGGTGTGGGACAGCCAGCACCAGCGTGGCCCTGGCCCTGAGATGTGCCTTGATGGCAGGCTCCAAAATCCTTGCCACAGCCCTGTTGATGCTGGGGGGCTGGGGGTTTTTCATGGGGTCCAAGGGAGACTGGGGGGAGCTGGCAGGGCATCTGTATCCTTGCCATTTGGAAGCATGTGTCTATTCCATGAAAGAGGGATAGAGCCCTCAGAGATGCTCTAAAAAGATGCCATGGGTGTTCCAAGAAGCAACAAGGGGTCTTACAATTTCTGCTCCCTAATATGTTTTCAAACCACATTTGCTTCTTCACATAATCCTCTCCTCCTCTCACCAGCACCAGGTCTGTGTAAATAGCACTGGTATTTCTAGAGCCTTTCAGAATAAATATCAATAAAGAAAACAAAGGGGTGAAGACGTCAAGGGATTTCAAGGCAAAATATTGTCCCTGTCTTTTGCAACTGAGCCTGCAGGAAGCACACACTGGTTCCCACTGCAGGGGAGGCTGACAAGGAGGAGCTGCTGCTCCATGATGTGCTAACCACTGCCCATTTTCTTGTACCTCAGTTGCCAAGTGCCACCTGCACAATGGCACTGCATGGCTGGTGGCTAAGTGTGGGGTTATTTCAGCTCCTAAACCCTCAGTGCAACACTCTGGGAGCCCAGTGCAATCCCAGACTCATCTGCAACTATCGCCCAGGATTCTCCAGGAAGGCTACCTAGGAACCACTGCACCTGCACCAAACCCTTGTGGTTCAGTGTCCCTGGGCAGCCCCCGGCCAAGGCTTGACCCAGGTGGGACCTCCTGGAGGTGGCCCTGGGGATGCTGCATGCCAGAGTCTCCCCAGGGACCCTGGCTCCTTCCTCACCCCCTTGAGCCCTCCCTAGGTGCCCTGTGCTCCACACTTTCACTGTTTTCACACCAGAACACCAAGCAAAAAGCTGATTAAAATTCCAGGCTGTGAGCTTCTGGAGAGCTGCAAGCTAGAGCCTTGCCAGCAGCACCAGGGACCACCCTGCTCTGGCACTGGTGCTCCCTTGCCACACACCAGCAGCACAGGTATGAGACAAAGCCCAGGACAAGGAGGGGCATACAGGTGTCTCAGGTGGGTGGTGAGGGGCACTCCCCCCACAATCCCTGACACAGCCCTCCACAAGCATTCAAATACATCTTGTTGCCTAAAACAATTACAGCAACTGTCATGGTCTGACACTGGCACAATGCCAGTGCCCCCCATGAAAGCATATTTTCCCCAGTGGCTGTTGTGAGATGTGACTAGAAACAGAGCGAAGCAGGCTCAATCTTAAAAATAAAGAAAAAAAAACTTTATTAACTTACAATATTAAGTTAATAATATTGTTAATTGTTACAATATGTAACAAGGAACACACACACAACTTAGAATGAAAACGTTCCATTCCTTCTCCTCCCCCCAATTTCCACCACAGCACAATGAGATAAAACCTTAAATTCTCAATCCAGTTACCACCCCTCAGATAATCAACTCTCAGTTCATCACCCCTCAGATAACCAACTCTCAATTCATCAAGGAGAGAGGAGTCCCTCTTGTGCCATAGGCTTCCCAGGAAACACAGTTGAAACCTTCTTGTGTTTCCAAGTCACATGTGGCACCACCAGGAGGAAATTTGCCCTCGTGACCTCTTCCTTCCATGTCCAATGCTCTCAACGCTTTCATGGACCAGAACTGCTTTTAGGGTTCCCTTTTTAAGGATGCTTTGGGCCCAGTTCCAAAAAAGGCAACAGTCTCTCACTTTCGGGACACCAGTCCCCCCCAAATTCACCCCCTGGGGCCGAGGGGTCTCGAGAACAGAGATCGTCTTCTTCTCTGAAGACAGAGGGCACCACCACACCCTCCTCATCCTTCTCTGTTCGCCACGCCTTCACTTAACGTTGCTGCACTCACTTGGCTCCAAGCCACTGCCTCACCCTAAAGTCTCCGTGTTACAGGAAAAAATTGTTTTGTCCATGGCTCTACAAGAAAAGCCCAGCCAAAGGCCACTCCATCATCTCCTCCCACCTAGGATTCTTCTCAACGTCTTCTGACACCCTTCACCTGCACTAACTCTCATCACACTTGCTCATTTCCTTCTATTTCATCTCTCTCTTCTCATTCAGATCCAGGAGGATCAGTGTTTGCAAGGTTTCCATTATCCCAGGAAAAAAGGGTTAAAATCTCAGCCTCTGCCTGCCCAGGCGCTCTCTCCTCCCTCCCTCTGCTCGGTGTGCTGCCAGCACAGGGCCCAGACGCTCTCTCTCTCTCCCCCGGGATGGGGGGCGCTACCCGATGCACCTCAGTGTTCCTCCGAGAAAGAGAGTTAAAGTCTCCGGCTCTACTACCTAGAGTAGCAGTCTCAGAGCCTCCTGCCCAGGGCTAGGGCACCTCCTCCCACCTCTTCTCCTCTGCCGACCTGCTCCTCTCTCTCTCTTCCCCCTCTCTGGGCTGCCCGACACATCTCAGTGCCTCCCCACCCCTCTGTCCTGCAGGGCCCGACTCCGCTCCTCTCACTCTCTCTGGAGCTTCCAGGCCGCATGGCTTCCCCCTCCCCCGCCCAGCTACAAGGTGGGCAGGGAAGGTCCCATCTCTTCACTGACCCAAACGAAAGAGAAAGTTCCCCTGGGAGTGCTCTGCTTTAACCCTGTGTTCTCAGAGGCGGATCCATGTCTTCAGTGGACACAAGAGATGCCAATATTCAAATCTGATCACTGATTGGTTTTGGCTACAACTTTCCAAAAACTCATTTCCTGGTCAACCCACGAAAAGAAACTAAAAATAATGCTGAAAAGGTCAGTGCTCTGTTATCTTGCTGCAGCCTGGAGAAGTCTGGATGGAGGGATGCTGGCACAAGCCTCCAAGTCAGCGACCTAATGAGGTGGCAATCAAACTATATCACACACAGAGCTGCCACCACCCTAAAAAACCTCGAAGGAGCTGTTGGTGGCACATCAGCTCCCTGCTCCAGCCATCCAGCTGGAGCACACAGCTGGCAGGGACACTGCGGGAGGGCTATGGCTCACTCTCCCCTATAGAGCTTTCCTGTAAAATCACCTAATCTGGCTCATCCTTCTCCGAGGACCTGTAGGATCTGTAGTACTCCACAGGATTGCTCACTGTCATCTTGTAAGGGTCACCCTGCTAATCACATGCCCTGGGGACGCTGCAGCTCCCCAGGGCAGTTTTGCTGGCAGATCCTGCTGCAGCGCATTGATTTCAGTCCCTCTCAGACTCCGACTGTGGGTTTCATTTCTCCGAGCAGCACAGGTGACCCCTGTGGTCAGCAAATCTCTTTCAAGATTTAATTAGCTCTGAAAGAGCCAAATCCTGCAGCAGTTTGCCTTCAGGCAGTTAGGAGGAACTCGGACGGTGGTGGGGAAGAAAAGATGGATCCCAAGCTGGCACCTGCCTGTTTTCCAGCCACTGAATGGAGCTGGTGGCAGGACCAGCATCCCAGCCCACAGTTAACCAGTGTGGGGAAAGCCAGGTGACCAGAGCTGTGCCTGGTCAGACCCGTGGGCAATTCAGTGGGTGGGGAGAGCAGGCAGGAGCTGGTGTGCCCATACAGCACTGGGGGCTCTGCTCAGGAGCCCACCTTTCCTCAGCCATCAGCACTTAGAGAGAACAGTGAGTATTTAGGAACTTCATGTCCCTGAACCATTAAGCACACAGAAATAACAACAGCTTTTGCTTATTGAGGTATTAAAGTTGCACCTCTCACACAGAAGACGTCCTGCAGCATGTCACAGAGCTCCTGCAGCCTCACACCTGTGCTATGGCCAGAGGGGACACAGGGACATGAGCAGGGACACAGCACATCCTCACCACAGCATCATCCTGCCAAGCCCTCCTGGGCCACGAGGAGTGGGATGGGGCCACCCGATGGCTGTCCCTAGGGATTGGTTTGTGCTGGTCAATTGGCCCTGGCTGGCAGCTGGGGCTGCAGGTCTCAGCTGGGTGAGTGCTCAGCCCAAGGTGTCTGAGCCCTGCCACGGGCACAGCAGCCTCTTGGCTGGGGAACAACAAAGCAAAGAAAGAGTTCCTGCTACACCTGCCATAGGCTGGCCTGAGTGCCACAGCCAGGAAAAAGCTCCAAAAGGGCTGGATGAATTCCTGGGAGAAATTCCTACCTGCAATCACAGCCACACCTGGCTGTGGCTGGTAGGGGCTGAACCTTTGTTTCCACTGGCTAGAGTTATTCTTATCCATATGTACCACTGTCATTATCACACTGTAAAACCTTCATACCTTATCTGTGTGTTCTCACAGGCAACTCCTCACCACGCTGACTCCTTCCTGTCCCTAGCACAGCTGCCTATCCCTTACTATTCCTCACAGAACATCCTAGCCCTTAGTGCTTCTCTCACAACCACCTGACCCTGCTTCCTCACAGCACAGCCTCCAACTCCCTTCCTAAGCCGCTAACCCACTCTTATAACACCCATCCTTACTGGCTATAGCTGTGCCCTATTAAGGGCAGACCTTAATTGGACATAGCTGTGGCCTATCTTGGTAATTGGTACAGCTGCAACTCCTTAGGGGTGAGATTGCCTTCAGCACTGTCTCTATTCTCTTACATTCCATCCTCCCACACACCACAATGAATCCTTTCCTAGTCCCCAGAAGAAGACAATATTCATGGTTAGGCCCAGCCACCACAGGCTGTTGGATAGACCAAGAAGGGGTCTGGTAGGGCCTATACTTCTCCTGCAGCACTGTGAATTCCCTGCATCCCAGCCTCCATCAGGGGCCGTATGCATTACCCAGGACAGGTGGAAACAGTCATCATAATCTGCCTTGGCATCTTTTTTTTAAAAAGCAATTTCCTCCCTCTGCCTCTCTGACAGAGCTGGGGAAATATTTAAGTGACCTGTCAACAGTTTTTTCATCTCCCCAAGAAGATATTTTATCTGATCACACCTCGCCAGCTATTCTTCTTTACATGGCAGCTCCTGTCCGTCCTGCTCCTCTGAGGCTGCCTTGAAGGAGGCACGGCCGCTGCTCCCCTCCACTGCACCTGGGTGCCACAGGGATGCCAGCACACACAGAGAGGCTGTTGAAGACCCCCTGCCCTTCCAGGGATGGGATGGGATGGGATGGGAAAGAAGCACTGAGAGGAAAGCCAGCAACCCTTACACCAAACCATCACAGCCATGGGTGGCCCAGCGGTCTTGCAGAGTGGGGGCTTGCCCAAGCCCCCTCACGCCCCATCCTTGGTTTTCAAGAGGGAACAGCACCGACACAGGGGTTTTGTGAAAGATTTTCTTGTTCTGCTTTTCGGCCAGACTGGCGCTACAAGAGCAAGGTTGGTGCTATAGCACAGTAATTCTGCGAGCATAATGAAAGCTGACATTATATCAAACACAATAAAGACTCTCAGCTGATGGAGATCATTCCTGAACACACAAACCCATTAAACTGAAAAAAAAATATCAATTCTACACACTCGCCAGCCAAAAGAAAATGTGATTTGTTATCTAAAAGGGGGTTATAAACACAGCTTCAATGCACTTTCTGTGCTGTAATGAAAACTGGGTTTGAAATGGCAAGACGACTGCAAATTAGAGTATTTGATTTTATTTTCTAACTTTTTAGGTAAACCTTCTACAAGGGCAAGTGCAAGGTTATGGTGACAATCTTTCTGTTCTCAGCCGATAAGTAGGATCTGTAATTAAAGGAGGAGAAAAATGAAAGGAGGATAAGGAGCTGGTGTTCCCCTTCTGGTGCTGCTTTGAACACAAAGCCCTGCCTGTGTGGCTGTGCCCAGCCCACGGGAACAGCTGTCGGAGCCCACGCATGGCATGACATGGCATGGAATGGCATGGCACGGCTGCTGCTCCCCTGCAGACACACACCCAGCAGAACTGGGTGGAGCAGCAGGATGGAGCAGCTGGATGGGGCAGGATCCTGCACCTGGAGGGATGCAGCACCCAGGGCTGTATGGCCATGGCTGGGTACGCAGCCATGCTGCCACGTGCCCCCACTTTATCCTGGTGTGAGTGCCACAGCCTGGGCAGTCAGAAGCACAGTCCCTGTTATTGCTCCTGTCCATCCCCATTTGGCAAACAGTGATCCCCTTCTCCCTGGAGCTTCGTTTCTAATGGAGCTTGAAATTATCTGGGCTTTGTTATTCCTCACGTGCTTGCAGGCAGGGGTTACAGATGGAGGCAGCGGCGTGGGGCTGTTCAGCACTTGTGATCCCCCTGCCACCTCCACAAATGTCACCACTCCCCAGAACCACCCAGTGGTTAAACCCTGACCCCAGCAAGCTCCTACATCCACAGCTCAATGTATGGCTATTTTTCTTTTCCAAGGAAAAAGGGCCTGCTGGGCTCTGACCCTTCAAAGGGCCCTTTCCAACATCAAAAGGTGAGGAGAGATGGGAGGCAGAGGGGTAGCAGGCAGAGGAAGAGGGGAGCTTCCCAGTATAGTGATGGAAAATGCAGTGAGGAAGGAGACTGGGAGAAAAACAACAGTAATAAACATTTTATGAAGCAGAAAATGGCTTATAAAGAAGTCAACTTTTAAAGGCAATTTATGTAATCCTGCCAAGCGCACATAAACGTGGGGATGGATCTCTGCAGCACTGGAGTGTCCCCTAAAGGCACAAATAGCTCTGGCAGCCCCAGCAGACCTACACGTGGTGGTGGTGATGGTGATGATGGTGATGTTGGCCTGGGATGCATTCTGTGGCTGGCAGTGCAGATCTGCACCTCTGACAGCATCCCCCAGGTCAGCATGGCCCCCACTTCCACACACTATGTGAGTGTGGGACACCTGAGACCCTGCTGATGCTGCTGGGATGGGGCTTAAGGTCTGGAAAAGAACCCAAGGAAAACTTGGGAGGAAAGCAGAGCACACAAATGGAAAAGAGCTGGGAGAACATGGAGCTAGCTGGGATGTCTGACAGGCCACATGGCAGCTTGTCAGTGGGAATGGATACAAAGGATGGCAGCAAAAAAAGCAACACGACCTTTCAGCATTTTTATACTACTTCTTCTTCTACTGCAAGTCCCTTGCCCAAGCAGGGCAGCAAACAGAGGATAGGAACCTGAAAACTGCATTGCAGGGGGGGCTGGAGTCCTGGCACCTCTGTTTGCTGCTGGGGATGGTCAGTACAGGGCGGGCTCAGAACCACTGACACAGCTGGGGGACAGGACTGGGGACATCCAGAGCAGGGGGCCAGCCCTGATGTGCCTTGATAGGAAGGATAAACCCTCATGGCTCTGCAAGGAGTGGAGCCAGACTGTCCCAGTGGATCTCTGAATGGAAGCCTGTAGGCCAGAAGATTCTCACTGGGAAAACTGGTAGGCCAGGCCACTACAAATGGGGAATTTTCTGTGGTTTCCTACCATACCAGTGCCAGGTGTTTGCCACGTCCCATGGTGGGAGACCACTCTGGCAACAGGACTCAGCCTTCACCTTTCCAGAGCTCTACCAGCCTTCTCCAGTGGGTCAATGTGCACCCTCACAGTGCAGGCAGGGAAGGGCATGATCTCTCCCCACAGCCTGCCCACATCCCTGCCCACCATGCCACTCTGAGCTGCCACCCAGCCCTGCAGTAAAACAACCTTGAGGGAGCTCATGAGGGTGCTCAGAGTATGGGTGACCTTGGGGCCAAGGCTACTTTTGACCAAGGAAAATGGTCAGATGTCCAGAATTGATTTGGGGACACAGCCCTGGCTTGGCACAGCTGGTAGATGTGAGGGTGGACGAGCACAAGGAGCAGGGGTGAAGCATGACAGGATGAAGGGATTTTTTAGAGAACAGCGAGAGACTTTGCAAAGCCTCCTGAGGTGGGAGGCTGAACTCAGCTCCAGGAAGGCAAGCATGGCTGGCATGCAGCTGGAAACACCAGAGAACAGCAAGGAAAAAGGAACTTTCCCCATAGACATGGATTGTGAGTGATTGCCAGCAGCAGCTCCCAGCCGCTCAGGCTCTTGCTCCTGCTTCATTTTCCCCTGGACTTCCATAGCAACCCATCTGCAGTGAGGTTTAATGGGGCTGCCATTAGCACTAATGCAGTGCAAAGACTCAGCATCTGCCGGCGCCTTTGGATGGAAACACAGGAATAACCGCGCTCTGTCATTGACTCCGGCACGGGGTGAGGATGCGACACGCTGGGAGAGGAGAGGAGAGCTGCAGCCAGCAGCAACGAGCTGCTGGGTGGGAAGGGAGGAGAGGAGGAGCTGGATGCTGCGCTGCCACCTTCCCTGCCTGCTGCCCCTGCCAGCTCCAGCAACAAGCCGGGGGCAGCTGCAGAGCCAGGGGCAGCGGCGCTGCCACACGGCTCTGACCGTGACTGGCCATCTTGCGGATAAAGGGCAGGAAAAGGAGGCTCAACCCTGGCAATGAGATGTACAAAGCCCCTTCATCCCTCTGCTCTGCTCACGAGCTGGGGCTGAGGCAGACAGGGTTGAGGCAGGCAGGGCTGATGCCCAGCACCCTGGGGGCTGTGCACAGAGCTGGACCAGTCCATCAAGTGTCCCAGCCAGGCCTGGGCTGTCCTGATAAAGCTGCGCCGAGCTCTGCGGTGATGCATCACTGCACATTGTTTCTGGGTGACTCGCTCCTAATTACCTTGATTAAGTGGTTGCAAACAGTGCTATTAATTTTTTTTTTCCTATGGAAGTGGATTTCTGAAAGGTTTGTGTCGTGAATGGCAAAATGAGCCAAGAGCTCCCCAGTGCTACAGGCTTTCCCAGCACATTTTGTGTCCTGCTGTTTTTCCCCTGGCAGTGGAAGGCAGCCAGGTCTGGTTGGAGAAGGAGCTCTTTGGGGCTGCAGAGAGTCCCTGCAGCAGGAGCCCATCCCTAAGTTCCAGAGGATGAGCAGAAGCCCCAAGCACTGCTACAAAATGCAGTGACCTTGTGCCACCTCTGCCTGCCCTGCACATGCCCTGGTCACAAGGCATCCACCCCTGGGTGCCAGCCCAACATGGGGTGCTCGGGGCAACTACAACGTCCCTGGGGTACCCACAGTCAAGCTTCAGATGCTGCTCAGGGATATGCTGCTTCCTGACCCTGGAGGGCACGTGAGACTGGGTCTACACTAGGGATGAAGATGCCCGAAGCTCGACCTGCACTTCTCTGAGCTTTCCTTGGGAGCCCCGAGCCAAGGTCCTGGTGTGGCACCGGTGCTGGCATCAGCAGGGTCCTGCACCAAATCTCACTGTCCTCTTCCCCTCCTCTCTGCTGGGCTCTTGGGAAGAGATGACAGCAATTGACCAGTGCTCTCATGCAGACAGGAAGACCCCTGTGAGCTCATCCTGCTCCTTGGGTGCCCGTGGGACACAGAATCAGCCACCCCACACTGGCCACATGGCAAATGAAAGCCAAGCAGGTCAACCCCTTGCCTTCTCTTTTGCTCCTCCCACCTCTTCCTCTCCACGGCAAACCCTGGTGACCGTCACCTATGGCAGGAAGGTCTGTGTGAGCAGCAGCAGCTCAGACTGTGAAATACCCCCCCAAAATACAGCAGCATGGGGCTATGCCCAGGGTGAACCCTCAGAGGATATAGTGGCTTCCGCAGGGCTGGGCAGGATGTGGCCCTAGCAAAGATGAAGGGGCTGGGTGGCTCAGGAGTATTTTTTATTGCAGACTCCATTCGCACTGGGAGAAAAACAATCTTTCCTTCCTTTTGTATTATGGTTATAATTTGAGAGCATTTCCAGATAGAATCCTTCAGGTTCCTGCTGAGTGCTATCGCCGCCAGAATTACAAAGTCAAATGCAATCATTAAACCCGCGTCTTCCCTCTCCCAGCGCAGATTGCTCCTTCCCCAGAAAGAGCCCCCACCGCCACCGCTGGCATGTGCCACAGATGAGCCACCGCTGCTGTCACCCCGTGCCAGGCCCCCTCAGCCCGGAACCCAGCGGCTGCCAGGGCTGGGGAGAGCAGGAGTCTCCTCAGCCCCAACCCTCAGCGCTGAGCTGTCAGCTCGACCTTCACCTCCCGCCTTCTCCTCACGGTAAGGCGAGGCTGCAAACGAGCTCCAAATCGCTTCATTTGCTCTCATTAGCGTGGCAGGCCGCGCGGCTGGGGCGGGCCCAGCACGGCACAGCCAGCGGCCATTCACCACGGGGACACGAGCGGGGGCAAGGAGGGATGGGACGGTGGCTCCCGTGCCACGAGCCACGCCACAGGAGGGCAGGGGCGGCCGGGGTGCCACGGAGCCTTACCCGGATGTTGTCCTGCCAGTGGTGAGCCTTCTGGAACTTCTCTGCCGCGTTGGCAAGTCTCTGCAAAACAAGTGGGAGAGGAGAAATGAGCCTAGGGGAAGCAAGAGCACCCAGGCACTGCCCACGGCAGCCCAGGAGCATGCCCCCAACACCCACCATCCCTGTCTGGGGGTTCCTGCAGCACTCTGTCACCCCTCTGCTGCCCTGGCAAGGAGGCAGGAGGAGGCACTGTGGGCACCACCCTGCAAGGGTGTTCCAGGGACAGGGAGCCAGTTTTTCGTGCTTGCTCCTGTCTTTCCTGGAGCAAGCCCGTATCTCCAGGGGAATCGCAGGGCTGAGCCACTGCAGCTTGGCAGCTGCCGGCATCCCCCCGGAGCAGGGCAGGGCAAGGGCTGAACCCAGGTCTCTGTACTGACAGCCCCCAGCTCTGTGCAGGGCAGGGCAGACTCTCCAAAAACGCCTCAAAACCTCTCGGGATTCCTCTTGCCTGGGAATTTCTCTAGAGTC
>WBNO01014768.1:0-16473 GCA_013400575.1 Peucedramus taeniatus
ACAAAAAAAAAAACAAACCTCCGGAGAATAGATCTGGCTAAAAAAGTTTAAAAAGTCATTGTCAGGTGGGAAAGTCTCCCATTCCAGTTCACTGCCCAGCAATGCCAACAGTAAGCCAACACAGGGGAGAAAGCAATTGAAAGCCGAAACGGGTGGCTCCAGACAGCAATTCCAAGTGCCACCATCTGCCTAATCATGTTTTCTGTTGTGACAACTCAGTTCTGCTTAGTATCTTTTACATGTTAAAATCTCCCACTTTTAAAACTGTGAAAGCCAATTTTAAAATCATTATTTATTCTGAGTCAGGTTATTCTGGCCTAAAATGCAACCATAATTTAAACATCACATAACATAATTTAAATCATCACAAACTTCTTGAACTGGAAATTTCTAAACCCAGCAAGCAGTGTACCTGTGATGTAATAATACTGTACTCTGTTCAGGCTTTATCCCACTATAATTTACAGACACCTAGAAATGTAGGTGGCAGGACGAAGAAGATAAATTGGGATAACAACACATTTGCCTGTGAAATAAACCAACTATTTAGGTATTTTAAGTTCAATCACCCACACCATAAAAGCCTTTCAAACATAAAGTGCACATTAAATCTGTACAGATAGATTAAATAGGCTTCAATACATTTAAAGGCTTTGTCCTGTTAGAAGACAGCCAAGTAAACAATAAGAATTTTTTAGTTTTTTATACGAATGCCCCAAGAGCAGCCTAAAACAATGAAATCCTTTTCAAAAATTAATTCAAACTGGTTTTTTTTCAGAATGCTTTAATGTAGACAGTGGTATTTTATAATTTAGAAAAATATATTAAAAAAATCAAGTCCATCTGATCTCTGCAAGAGAAACATACTTGGAGTTCTAAGCCAGACAAATATTTAGTATGTGTTCTGGTTTTTCAGTAGGTTCACTTCCACAAATAGTTACCACATTTAATTTTTGATAAAAAAAGCAAGAGTACATTATTTGTTTCAGACTCCTCAAACAAAACTAACAAAGAGTATGAAGTCTTCCAGTGCTCATAAAACCATCATCTGTACATAGAAACCTATGAGTGATGACATGTAAATAGATAAAATTAGATCAATAAAAACTCCTGACAACTTATCTTTATACCACCAACATATCGCCAACAGTTTTTAAAATGTGCTCATTCAGCTACTTACTGCATTCACCTTCACTTAGTGGAAGCATTTGAATGCAGGGAAGTTCAGCAGCCACTGCACTGATCTGTAGCTGCTGTACCAGGTGTTCACACATTTCACAGGAGTCACTTCCAGAACAGACATTGCACATCAAGGTAATCACAGTTAAAGAGCTAAAATCCTTCTTCTCATTAAAAACATGGTTTGCAATTTCTTTAGAAAAAGAAGCAACACTTTTTTTCTAGTAAGCACACCTACAATACAAAGTTTATCTAGCACCAAAATCAACTATAAAACTGTGCAAGAGCCACAGTTCCAAAAACTGACATATTTTCTTTAAAATGATACGCTGTACATAGGACTTTATAGCAATGAATAGGTTTTTTCCCTCTAATATATATAGAAATGATTGACAAACAACCTGTAATCTGCATTCTACCAGAAAAAGGAGAAAATGGAGGAAANNNNAGTTAATTTAGTTATTTACATCAGAGGATTCTGTAATTTAAGAATAAAAAAATATGCTGTGACAATCACACACCATGCGCTTGCCAATTATTTTGAACACCAGAGATACCACATTGTTCTGACAAAATTAATGCCTCCTTCCACCCCTCAGGCAGAGTTATTTATCCATAAGAATTTAAAATTCTGAACTTGCTAAGAGAAAACATGGCCAAATTAATAAATTCATGCAGTCAATTAGATTTGGAATACTAGATAGAGAAACATGTAATAATAAAGAGGCAAGTTAAAACATCAGTGTAAAGTTTAATTTAACTGAAGAAGGCTCAAGAGCCAATCGATTCTTTGTCAAGATGCTGCCAACATCAGAATAGGATGGGGCTTATACAAACACTCAGGTTTTCCCACAAGAATTCCTGCAGCAGCTTTCCATGGGCACTTACAGCTAGGCAGTAAGAAAACAATTCTACCCATTTGATCTTAATCCTCAAACTCATTGTTCCCACAAACTAGCAGATTTCTAGTTTACACTTAATTTTTCAATACAGACTAATTACAAGCTAATTTTAACACCTTCCTTGAAGAAATTAGTGAGCAGCTTTTTCAAATAAGGGAACTAAAAGAAGGTTTTTTTGTGCAAGACACGTANCGTAAGACTGCCAACAAGACAAACAAGCCAAAGGCAACACAAAAGAAATCACACACAAGCACTAAGAGAAGCTAGAACCAAGGTGACATAAAACACCACCACTAAGGGAGCCTGATGAGATGCCAGAGATGTGTTCCAGTCAAACACAGAAAAGCAGCAATAAAAATTCCAGCATTCATGTGTGCATGTGGAATACAGCAAAAGTCTGTAGTGTGACTTCCCATTCCCTTTTAGTACCTTCCTGAAGGGCCAGCTCTGGTGACTGTGTAACAGATGGTGAAGATGGTGGCTTTGAAGACAGGCTTGGAGCAGGTGACCTTACTGAAGACATCACAGCAGAGGAAGCAGATGTTCCAACTCCAGGCTTGGTAAATGGAACATTCTGGCTCACTGAGTGCACAGGCTGCGAAGAATCAATGCCACCTGAAAACAACAGCAGAAAGCAGGAACCCTTTGTATGTACTTGCACAGACAATTACACAGCACACGCAATCACATTTGATTCCACAGTAACTACAAAAAACAATACAGTACTTCAAAGAGAGATGCCTTCAAACAAGGATCTATGGAAAGATTGGTTGCTTTAAAAAATTCAATACCCACAGTGCTAAAACTCCATTATAATGAACACATTTCTCTGACAACTGCAAAAAAAATAAAAGTACGATGCAGTAAGAGCAAGACTAAGCTGAAGCTTATTTTTGATACATCCCCACAATGCTGTGCTTTTACAAGTTACTCTTCTTAGGTAAGTGGAATGTAGTCCACCTGAAATACAATCCTCAACACTCCTCGCATGGGAGCAAACCTTGTGCACTAGACCAGTATTATGCCTCCCTTGCAGTGCTGGCACTTTGCAATATGCATATTCAGTTATGAGACTCATATTACAAGCAATCTGTTTCAATCAACCCTGAGTATTCCACATAACTTCTGATGTGTTTTAGACATCTGGACTAGATATAATCTGCTTAAAAAAAAGTCAGATTAATGCTTTAAAAAATTTGACATAGTCCAGCTGAAACTCCTATCAGACAAAGACAACGTAACTTCAATTAAGTTAGCTCTCAACTAAAGGTTGCTCTTTACCTATAAATTGAGAAAATCTGTATGATTCTTTCTAAAAAACCCTGACTGATCAAGCTGTTAAAAAGAAGAAGAGAAAGGAAATGGTTTTACCAAAAGTACTCAGTAAACAAACACAGAAATTAAGCAAGAGCAAAATTCTCCATTTGTAGAGTACTTAAGTTACCAAATTTGCTAGAGGATCAGGAGGTAATATTAACTTTGTATCTTCTGCATATATAACTGTGTAGTTCATACAGCCCCTGACTTTTCCTTGAATAATGGAGGTGATATCTCAAAGAACTTTATGGGCAAGTTGAAGTTTTCTTTAGAGGGTGAAGAAGAAGAGGCAGTTTAAAATGATCCTTCTGTTTTTATTATTTACAGTCAAAACTTACAGCACACATCTTTATTATCTTCTATATATTTTTCAATTTTAAAATCTGATGTTGAGCATACACATGGCTTTTTTGCAAGTATTATCAAAATCAAAACAATGTCTTTTTCCAATGAACATACAGTGCATTTTTTTACTGCAATGAACTTGCTATAACCTCTGCTTCTACACAGTGTCCTGCAGATTCCCCATGAGAGCTTCAGAAACTGTCAGCTGGAATGCTCTTATTACAGTAGCTTCCTCAAGCAAGATATGCAAGATAATAATGGAAGTTCTCTGCCACATCCATGTGCTCACCCAGCTTTTGCAGTAGGGAGTTGTTTGTAGGGTGATGGTATTTTCCACACTGCAAGTCAATACAGTGATGCTGGCAGCATCAAGCACTGCTGCAGAGAGTGCTAAATGCTGTAATGTCAGTGTCACCTGCTCAAAGCCAAAACCAATTTACACCTGGATTAGCTGAAGATGTAAAACCTTCCTGCCAAGTACTAATATGTATTTTCAAGCAAAGATTATCCAATTACCTTCAAAATTACGTGAATCCTTTAAATGCATTGTAAAAAAAATGTTTATAAACGTGAAAAATAAAATGTATTTTTTTTTGTACAAAAATCCAACCCGCAAAATCAAATGTTAAACTTTATTTGGTGACTCCATAAAGGTTTTAAATGCTGTAAGCAACCAAGACCAAAGGAAACACTTGAACAAAATTAACATTTAAAACCACATTTCCTTACCTTCAATGTGTACTGAAGTTCTCCTTTCATGCCTCTCAACCATGAACACCTCTTGCACTAACAAAAACCAATCATAATAACCTACAGCTAAAAGGCATGCTACAGAAAGAATCTGCAGAATTGGGCAAATTAGCATTGTAATTTATAATTTTTCCCTACACGTCATCACAAAGTTGTCATTTAATTTCTAACTGGAGATCTAGAGGTCATAGTTAAAAAGTATCACCACAGCATCTCCTCAACATTTCAGAAGAGATGCAAGAACTATCCTTCTTGAGTTGCTTCAGCTGTGATCTTGATTTCCTGCACTCACAACCCCACACACCCCCTGCACCCAACACAACACAGTTTCTAAGGAGAGAGGCACCACCTCCCTGCAGCTTGTTTTCCAACAGCATCCTTTGCCCCTGACTTTCAATACTGGCTGCAGTCCTTCCCCTTTTTTCAACCACACCTATATTAGCAGATTTACAGGATTATAGCCTACATTCCTATGGAACTGGGGCAGCAAGGACTTTACATCCTGATCTGACATAAGGGGAAGTATGCGCGTGAGATAATGAAATTAGAGTGTCTCCTGCTCAAGCAGACTGTCCATACCAGGATGCAAAGAAACCCATGCCATACCCACAGGAGCTCTCCAGCTCCCTCTCCTCACGGAGGAGTTCAGTAAAATTCAGGCATCCTGGCTGACACGCTAACTTTAAAAGCACCAAGAATAATAAGAGCGCTCCGATTTCAGCTGAAATGAAGTGGAAAAACATTTAAGAAAGCTACTGACCTAGAAAGACAAAAAACCCTAAATAATACAAAGTATGTAATTTACATAGCATAATACTCCTAGACAGATTTTTACCAACACTGTTCTGCTGAAATACAGAAGATTTTCTATCTTCCTAAAGATAGAAGAGGGTGATTTTGCAGGGTTAAACTACTTTAAACCTCCAATGAGGAAGATCCCAAATTGGAGATATTTATATTCTACTTTATTTATACTTCCTAAAGCAAAGAAAATTATTCTCACTGGCTATTATTCACCAGGAGCTGTCAACTACCAGCAAAAAAAAAATCCTCTTAAAATAAATTTGGTTTCTTCTAGTGAAATCTTAGCAAGCTTGCTGAAAATACTTCAGCTATTTCATAAAGGGGTTGCTAAAGTTTTAGGAAAAGACTTTGTTGCAGTTCTATGTCCTTAGTACACAACATACAGAAGTTCAGAGGTTTGATTTCAGTAAATTCAACATGCTGGAGGCTTTGCAAGGCTATACACTCTTTCTTTTTAAAGAAACCAATTTAAATTCAGTGGTGACAACTTTTTTGATTCAAGTAAAAAACAATTCAGAAATCAAACAACTTCTGAAAAACTCTCACCAGTCTAAGTTTCCTAAGTCCTGTTTGAACACACAGATTTTATTAACACTTCATTCTTCTACATAAAAGTTTCATTTTCATCACAGAGAGCTTTCAGTCCTGACTGTACAAAACTGCTTTGGAAAAAATACATTAAAACTGTAGCATCCTGACTGACAGTCTTTCTGCAATTTGCTTATTTATAATTCAAAGATTGTAAGGGCATCTTTCACAGCACAAGGGCAACGACAGCAAACTCTTATTGGCACCCTGAAAAACAGGAGGATACGGTATCCAAGTTTCTTTACACAAACATTCATACAAAGCACACTTATGAACTCCAGTAAATCTTTTATTTTTCAAGTAGTTTAGTAAAAAACTATTGTCAGAACAGATGGCAACTGTTTCGCATCATTGCCTCTTCCTGAAGAAAACAGAGAGGATGAAATATTCAGAAAGTTTCCTTCCAACAGATCATTCATTATTTCCTTATGCTCCTTGTGCATTGTATTCAGACACTTTCCAAGGATGTACAGGAATTGGCAATTAATTTTCAAAATCCAACTCCTTTTCTTAAAGGCTGAAAACAAATAGAATACTATATATAAAATGACTCTGAGAACAGTAAGACTGCACTGGGAAATTTAGAAAGCATCTCAGCATCTCAAAACCAAACCAATTATGCCAGGACCAAACAAATACTATAATTACTTTACAATTTTATTATTATGCACTTATTTGTAATTATTTACATAAGTATTTTACTATCAGGGTGTTGTAGCAAATGGATTTTTAACATATTTTAGCCAAAGATGTTGAATTCTAGAATAAAAGAAATCAGATATGATTGGAGGCAGTTTGTTTTGCCCCAGACATCAAAAATGCTTTAAAGTGTTCAAGGTTTAGTAATAAAACTGTCCAGCTCTTCCTTCAGCCTTGCTATCAGCTGTTTTGTTTATCTGCTTTTCTTAGTCAGGAAATACAGAATCATTTCTGTGCTGAGGTTGAAGCAGAATTCAGGGGAAAGAGAAGAAAAATTATTTAGCAGATAAATCACTTCCAGAAACCTGTGCACTCTGCAATGAAGCACAGGGCAGGCTTCTATCAGCAGCTTTACAAGCCCAGAAAGCCTCTGCATGTGGTGTAACTACTGAGGCCTACAGTCCAGCAAACCAACCAAGAACTGCAGTATTACCCAAGTACAACAGAAACAGTGGATCAGTGTTTATTTTCCTAACTGCAAACTGAGTATCCATGACACAGCATTATCACAGCCAATTCTATCATTAGTCCTTTGAAATCCAAGTGTAATATTACTACTTTTTCTTGAGGCCATACTAACGCAATCCCCCCTTAAGAGCAGCATTGAATGGTTCAGAAATAAAACTACTGCTCATATTGCTCTTCACTGTCTGGTCAGCTCCACTGCTCCACTTTAAAACAGTTGCTCATTGCAAAAAAACAGTTGCTCATTGCAAAAAAATTTGCTATGAACAAATCACTTCAAGACACCTCTATAGGAAATAAAATTAACAAGCATTGGAATTAAAAACTTCTGTAAATAAAACAGCAACAGTTTGAACAAAAAATAAGTTGTTTTCATAGGCCTACTGTATATTGTGCTATTCTGGAAAGACACCTGCTTTCTGTCAAGTTCAGCTGCACATTCTGCACTGAACAGAGTCAACTTTTTTGGCCAGTCCTTGAATAAATTAATTTTTATGCACAACCATGAAATGCTGGTAACTTCAGGAGCTTTTCAAGGAGCTCCCTATTTTTCTTTTTTAAAGGATATTTTGTTTCATGATTTGAAAATACTGGAGAAAATTACACAGAGCACTCATCAGTACAGAATTCAAATCTACCAATATTAAATGACACTCTACATCCTAGTCTTGCGAGGGGGGGAACCAATATTGAAACTAAATTCAAACTGTGGATTGAATGAGCTTCATTTAAGCTTAACTGCTTTTCCCAAAAAAAAGCTTTACCAAAGCAATATTCTTTCTGAAGTCCTTGGTCTGAGAAAATCTCAGCTACTAGGACTCCTAAAACAGCTTCAATGTTACACTATACTCTGAAATATCTAGCATTAAAAAGGAAACCTACAGTTATGTAACATCTGTCTTTAGTAGAGAAAGCAAGCTGTAGTCTGGCACTGCTTACAAGTCAAAACTGCGTGAAGTCAGAAAATCCCCAGTTTAGAAAGAAAATCAGATCAAATCCTGCACAGACTACTGCTCTCTCCTCTGCAGAGCAAGATATTTCATTGTGAAGGTACTCCCACATCTCCAATGTCTTCCATGCTTCCTACTAAGTACTACCCCATGAACTGGTACTCAGATATCCTGTGAAACAGAAGTTGAAAGAACCAATGAGGACTGAGTGTACTTGTCCTCAACAGGCACCTTCACACCCTTATAGCAACATCCACACTAAAACCATCAAGTTTTTGCTTGCAAAAATCAGCTACAACTTCCTAACTCTTTCAAATGCTTATCAAAAACAATAATTAAAAAAAACCCGACTCGAAATCCACTTTTTTCCTGAACTTTGTGGGAAAATGCACGTGTTTATTAAGATCCAATTATTACAGAGATACCTCTGCCTGAATTATGGTGCAAATGAGACCATATGCCAAAGTCAATTGTATGAATTTTATCTAACAGTAAATGTGAAGTAGAGAGAGAGAATAAAATAAGTGAGGGGAGGGGAGAGAAAGGGAGTGACAAGTGACAGATTAAGAGCCATCAAGAGACAAGGTGTAGATAAGAAAAATACCTCAAATGCAGCAGGTACTGCCAGGCTGAAAACGAATTATACTCCCACATCACTGGGAACTGCCCAGTTGTGCAGGATAGAATTAAAAGGCACAATTACATATGTGAAATGTTATTAAAGGAAGCAAAAAAGCAAGATTGGACAGTATTTCAGGAACCACATATAAGAGATTACAGCAATGAGTTATACAAACCAGACTTTATTTTTGTGAAGGAAATCCAAGCACTTGTGGTGGATGTGACTGTGTGATACAAGTGTACTGACACATCCTTAGAAGAGGCCACAGTAGAAGAAGTGAAGAAATACCAACATCATCACAAACACATCCAGGCACTCTCAACTGTGGCAGACATCATATTTGGGAGCATTCCCTGCGGAGTGCAGGGGAAATGGTATCACAGAAACCATGAACTTCTGAGGGCCCTGGGTCACTCCAAGTCAAGACAGAAGAAGACATCCCAGGCCCTGGCCTCAGAGCACTCCAGTAGATACTGTATGTGCGTCTGTGAGTAAAGCATGTGCTGTTGTATCACCTTAGCACCAATAAACTTTCAGTGAATATCACTGGAGCTGGGCAACCACAAGCCAGCTGACACCAGGTGAGGATGACAATGGACTCATATCATGAGGCGTCTCATACCATCCAAATGGGACAAAATTCTACTGATTTTCACTGACACGCCACCTATACTTAAGATGGAAAAGTGATATGTACTAATTATATGTGTTGGATAAATAGAAAGATATCACCACCTGGGGATCCAGACAGCGTCCTGTTAGTCCTCTTCTTCTGGTCTACTTGGTGGTAGGGGTCCCACACAACAGAGCTCAATGGGTTAATTAATTATGTTCAGGTGTACATGGGAACTCCAAGCACTTCCCCTTGGATGCAGGCAAGGGAGTTTTCCACTGTCTTTTATGACACTGTGGATCTGCTGCAACACTGAGGATCACGCCCACTCCTTTGGAAATTGAATCTGGGGGCATTTCAGGGGGTCTTTGATGGTTTTGGCCCCTTCTAAGGCACGAAGCTGCCTCTCACGTCAGCGCACTTGAGTCAGTTATGCCCCATCAGAAGGGATGATGTGTGACATCATCCTCAGGCCTATGTGTGACAGTTGTGTAAGGAAGGACAATTGGCATGATAAAAAGTACCAGCCCGCCTCCACAGGGCCTGCTTCTTACCTGGCTCAAGACCCAGCTTGTAGCCTCTGGTGGTGGGTGTTCACCCTTCCTGTCTTGTGTGGACTGAAGGCTTTCCCATCACACAACACACCCCATAAACTCTCCTCCTATTCCAGGGGAAAAGCATGCAAACCTGGCCTCAGCAAAGCACCCCGCTGCCTCCACAAATGGCTGATTGTTTTGAGTCATTACCATTAACATTTCAGTCTCTCACAGTGTTACTAAGGCAAAATTTAAAGAAACAACAACCATGACTTAGAAAAATTCCCTAGCCAGAAAAGATAAGAAGTATCTTTGTGAATAACAGACATATTTCAGAAATTACATATTCCTTCAGAACTGCATGAAAAAGCTCCATTCTGAGGCCACTCATATGAAAACCAGACAAATAAACTAAAACCATAATAAACTAAAACTAAACCCCAAAACAGTGTATTTTTCTGTATCTCTCAATCGAAACAAATAGCTGCTACTGCGAGCACTGTGGTAACCAAATTAGAAAAGCTACAAGAATGAGTGACAGAACTCAAAATTACATTACAGAATTCCACACAGTGAACACGAACAAGCCAACAAGAGCACATGACTACTTCTATTTCCTAGACAAATCTGCAAGTTCACTATCTTTCAAGTAACACCATACCTGTATTTATTTGGTTGTTTACTTTAGGAACTGATGCGGTGAGATTCCTGCTGAGGTTGTCTTGCACAGCCTGAGCAGATGAAACAGTTGATACTGTTGTATTATATCCCAAGGGAACGTGCTGTTGAAGGGAATGAGGTACTGATGTACTCTGGCTAGAAAATGCATTTGTCTCTTTGAACTGTCCAACAGCAGGTAGACTCTGAGAGGTAAATGTCTGCCCATACACACCTCCAGCAGCCACAGGAGGATAGGAAACATTAGGATACATGGCACCAGAAACCACGGGCATGGCGTAGTGATCAGAATTAAGGGGAAATCCCTGAGATGCAACTGAAGAGCTGACAGAAGTGCTGTAGTGATTATCAAATGCTGAATATGACTGCTGAGCACTCACATGCAAGTAGGATGCAGAAGATACTGCTCCTTGAACAGGTCTGTCACTGGACCCCCCTGAACGGGGAGGAGTGTTGTTGTACAATTGATGTGACTCCTGTGCATTCAACACGTTGCTACCCACAGATGTCATAGCATTTTGTGCTGGTGTTGAATAGTACCCAGGGTAGTAACTGGCTCTGTACTGATTATCCAGATGTGAAGCAGCAGCTTTATTGGGCACTTGGGAATAGTGTCCTGAAGGCGCACTGTAGTTTGGAAGATGTGAGCCATAGCCAGAGGGGAACTGCATCTGACTCTGCACAGGACCTGAAATGAAGAGAAAACATCACATGTATTAAAGGGGCATCTGCCAGCAATACCAATAGACTCTGCACTTGAACTAACAAACAATTGCTTTCTTCTTCTTTTCTGTCACTATTTTTGAGTTTGATCCCCATCAGCAGAGAGAGAATAAACCAAGCATAATGCATGCAAATACAGTATATGAAGTAATTTGCAAACACACAGAGAAGTAGTAGAAAAATGGATTGCTTCCATTCTTGAAAGTAGCTTCCATGCCAAGATTGTTTGCCTCGATTTTATTTTGAATATTTTTAAGAGTTTATAGGAGGTTAATATTTAAAAAAAATAATGAGCAACAATAAGCACCAAACTGGTATTTGTAAGTGTTTGAACTGCCTGAATATGGAAACTGAAAAGCTGCAGTCAAATCAGTATGTCAATACATAACAATATAGGTATTCTTCTCTCCAAGTCTTCAGTATAGTGACCAAGATAAAGAGTTGCAGGACAGTTATATTTGTCTTTTATGCCCTTGAAAACTGATGTTTTTATGAAACTACAGAATATTTAACAAGGTACACAATTTTCATTTACTGTCTGATACATCAGGCGTAAGAGATGTTGGTATCAGAGAAACTGACCTCTGGTATCACTGCAATTGGCTCTGCAGCATTAGAGGTTAATTACATACTGGCCCAGCAAGGGTCAAACAAGTGCTTGCCTGCTACAGACCAAATGTTAACTATGTCCAAACTGATTTTCTCAGCCAACTGCTCAATGGGAAATCTCAAAGTTCTTCCTCATGTCCCATTCCTTAACCCTGGTTTTATTTTTAGTGAACCATAGATGCTTCTGTGCAGATAAATTGCTTTCTTAAAACACCCACACCCTATTGCTTACATCATGCAGAATGATTACAGTGTTATTTCCCACTCCCTGGCCAATAAAAACATAAACACAGTACGGGCCCACTCACAAATTAAATGGCAGCTGAGGTACTAATGAATAGTTGATTCCCCTGCTTATATTTACAATGATTACAAAACTTAAGCATTACTTCTCTTGTCTTGAAATTCTGAAAAATCACTGTTCTCCAAGAAACCTCAAGATGTCCTATGACTAACTTGCAAGGCAATTTTAATAATGGATTTGTTAACAGACCCCTGAAAACAAGGAACATACTGCCCAAAATTGCTTTCTGGCAAAATTAAAAATGCCCTTTCGTAACTGACAGGAAGCTGAGCAGAAGAGAAAGAAGCTAAAAAACTGCAGAACAGTAACTTCGACTGCTGGATCAAAAGACAGACAGGCACTTATGGGAAAAGCATAAAGAGCTTAAAAAAATTTATCTCAAGTTTTGAAGAGAGCATGTATGAGCTATGCTTCTGATTCACCTTCTTGAAAAAGTGGGAGCTGCTTTATAGAGCTGTGTAGTGTTTTCTCCTTTAAAGGACAATGATTTTGAGTTAGCAAGCCATTAACAGCTACATGAACTTTGCCAGACTTTTGACCTGCTTTTTAAAGTCTGAAAAAGCTAACCCAAAAATACTGCAATAATTTACATGTGTCAAGGTTTATGGCTTTAAGAAGCTATGCCACTTAAGGTGGCAAGAAAATATATTTTATTTGAAAACAAAATGTGCATCTGTTCTACTGATATATGAAGATTTAACTAACTGAACAGGTATAACTTAGAAACTGGTTTAGGACCACCTGACTTCTAAATAAAAGGCTGCATATCAAATAATCTACTGCAAAGTCTTCTAGTATCTAGCTCTTGTTTCAAAACACACACCATAAACAGAGATTAAATTACCAATACAAGATATCAGTCTCTACATGATAGAATGCAGAGTCCCTTTTATTCACATTTTTAAGCAGAAACATCTATAAACACACATGAAAACCTCACTGAGACAGACAACATTTGAAAAATTATATTGATTTCAAACTGCAGGTCCTTTGAAAGCAAGTTTTACAATTACAGATGAAAGATTATTCTCATTATCTGAAGTGAGTTTTTTGTCCATTTGATTACAAAGAATGTGAGTAGAAAGTAATTTTTGTACTGCAATTAGTAGCTGAAGCTAATGGTGACTAGATAACTGGACAGTTTTTAACGCTGGAAATCAAAATACATCTTCAGTGTAATTTCAAAATCTGGTTAATTGCACAATCAGTCAAGATGTCTCATGTACTTCCATCCTTCCAGAACACCTGACAAATATCTCAAAAAATTCCATAAAGGAGCTGAAAACCTCAGCTACACACAGCAGGTATATCTGTAAAACATCATCTCTGTAACAAACGCAGTGCACCTCTCCTTCTATGAACAAATTAATACCCATTATATAAAGTATGCAATTATATAAAGTTACAGTGCGTAACTACACAGACATTAACAGGTGAACCCCAAAAATCCTAATTCTTTTTAAGGGAGGGAGGAGCCACAACGAAAAAACTCCAAATTCCCACAGGAAAAAAAACAAAAAAAAACCAGAGCTATGGCTATACCACCATGTGAATTAGTAAAGTTTTGCTTGCTAATGTCATGTTAATTCAGCCATCTGCCATATACCCTACCTACATGGAGTCTATGGATGCTACACCACCAAACTTCCTTTCTTTTCAAATTCACCTGTGAGCTTTCCAAAACTTCTAACACCCCTTTATCCACTTCCAAAGAAGACTCCCACAGCCTTCTCACATGTCCTCCACCCCAGGGGCAGAGGGCAGCACCACTGCCCCTTGTTTACTGCTGGCAAACAAACCAGCAGATCAAGGCGGTGCTGAGCTCTCACTACAGCTCAGACACAGAATTGGTGTCTCCTCCTTCAGGAGGATTCACACAGCTTCCCTTTTTTAGAAAATATTCAAGAAGTTTCCCCATCTTTCACATCTCTGTTCTCTTTGTTAAATTGACTAAAACTATCTCAAGTCTGAGGAGGGATGAAAAACAAGGCTAAACAATATAATAATGAAAATTTTGCTTCCAAAATGCCAGTGGAAATACCAATGGCAGCCTTACAAACCAGCTGTAGACAGCACCAGACAAAACTCTTCTAAAGAGTCATGGGAGATCAATACAATTATCCTCTCAGTGCTGCATTTCAATACATTAAATTGTTAGTGTTGAAGTCCTCCATCACTACTGAAGAAATACATCATCCTTCAGTACTGATTTAACAAGAACCATTCTGTTATGCTGAAATTAGGAAATAGGTCATTTCCACTTAGATACAAAGCCACTTTTAAGACTACAAAAAAAAGCTTCCCAAACTGTAAGAGAGAAGGAAGAAAATAATAGCATATGCACAAGAAGTTACTTTTAAAAACTCAACAAAACAATCACACCTAAATTTAACAAAAACTGAAGTCTCCAAGGATCTCAAATGGACTTGGTCATTGAACCAGGCAAAATTCACTAATAACAAACCTGAACATCCTTTTTAATATCATTCTACACATAACAGGCTGCTTGCTTTCTGTAAAAAGCACTCTCTTTCATCAGATGGCAGCAACTGCACAGTTTTACCTGAAAAAATTCACATTTTATCAAATTAAAACACAGAGCACTCTAAAGAAAAAGATACACAAGTGTTTTCTTTCAGCCAATACAGAAACAGCTCAATTCATATCAGGATCTTACATTTAAACTTCACTCCAATGACATAAAATTAAATTTCAAAAGCAGTGACAATCCTGTTCATGAAATTTACTTTCTATTATACAGTACAGAACTTTCCACTAGTCTTTTTCTATTGCTATTACCCTCTACTTCCTCTCCTATTTCCATTAAAAAAAACCCAAAACCTCAAATCCTGTGTTGTAACTTCAGGAGATTAGTACTCAGACAACAGACAGACCAATCAAAAAATTTTGGAATGCCATTGCTACATGTCATAAAACAAAAAATTCAGGGTTACTGACTAAAGTCATCAAAGACATCTAAAGGACCACAAAAACCAAAGTTATGCAATAAACATTTAAGACTGTTATTGAACAGTGTATGTATACGTTTATCAGAATTAAAGCGTTTTGCAGAAAATGAATGGTCTATGCCCTGGTTTTAGACAAACTGTTTCTACCAATATTAGCAGCAACATGGAGTTAATTAATTAAAACAACAAACAGTAACGATGGCTCTTTAAAATTATTAAGCTAAGAACAGAAAGAGAAGATAGGATGACAGCTTCTATTTGTTTCTGTAAAACACTTCCAGATTATTCATGCTGTAGCAGCTGCATCCTGATACTTGCACGTTTTTTGACTAAAAGCCATGTAAATCGGCATTTTCTGAACATTTTCTACAAACCCCAGCATCACAATACGGGTTTGGATACAACTGAGGCATCAGTATCGCCTTAAAACCTACCATTTAATTACTTTCATTTCCTTCGGTGACTGCCTCAATAGCTACTATGTAAGAATTTAAGTGCTTAGCCCTTAACTACAGCTTTGGACACGAGAAAACCTCACAATTCCCAAGTAAAAAAATTTGTAGGTCCCTACCCTGCACAGAAAACACACCTGTGCAGAAAACGGCATGAGTACAAAAGATTTAACTGTATGAGCTAGAACTCTATGCAAATAAGAGGCCAAATTCAGATACCAAACCAATATTACGTGGAGGAAATGATTATATAGGGATTTTGAAGAGTTAACGTGGTGTGTCAATAAAGAACTGATTTTATAGCGCACCAATTTAAAAATGCGGAAGTGTACACTCATTACTTTCATTCATACTACAGGCAGTCTCACTACCTCTCTACCTGAAATGGGCGTCAATATTTTGTGACTTCAAACTATTCTGCCTTTGCTTTGCAGTGACCCCCATTTCACAGGTCCAATGTTGCCTGTTCAGCTCAAATCCCAAGATCCAGCTGTGTGAACGCCTACTCACCCACTACTTTTAAGCTCATACATAGCTACAAAGTGAGCACTCTCGCTCCTAATACACGATTTTCTGCCCATTCTCACGCATGACAGCCAGCGTCGAGGCCTGGAGGTGCCTCGGCCTCCAGAGCCTTCTTGAAACGCCACAGAACAGGCGCCACAACACCGGGCAGATCCAAATCCGCGAGGAGATGAAGGTGTGGACACCCCCTCCCTCGCCCCTTCAGCGAAGCAGGAGCGGCTGCGCCTTCTCAAGTTCTCTCCGCAGGCAGCCGCGGGGGCCCGCGCCCCTCCCCGAGCAGCTCCGCGGGTTCCGCTGCCTTTCAGCCAAAGGGCTCCGCTGCGTGCCGGATCCACGGGCCCACGCCCGCCCCCCGGCAGGAAGGAAGAGCTCGCAGGCCCCCGGCACCTACGGGGGTCTCGCCCCCCCGCGGGAGCGGCGCGGCTCGTCCCGGGGACCCCGCG
>WBNO01014768.1:16707-52459 GCA_013400575.1 Peucedramus taeniatus
CCCGGCGGGAACGGCCCGTGTGGCGGGGAGAAACCGCCCGGCCCGCTTAGTCTGTGTGTGGCGGGGCCCTGCGCCTTCTCTGTGACTCTGTGGGCAGGCCGGGGCAGGGTGAGGAGAGGCTGGAGGGATGTGATCCTGCCCCTCTGCTCGGCCTTAGTGGGGCACATCTGGAGTGCTGTGTTCAGTTCTGGGCTCCTCAGCACAAGAGAGACATGGAGCTCCTGGAGCAGGACCACTGGAGGGCATCAAAGATGATTGAGGGACTGGAGCATCACTTATCAGAAATGGCTGAGGGAACTAGGCTTGTTATACCTGGAGAAGAGACAACTGAGAGAAGATTTCGTCGATATATATCTAAATATATATCTATATAATGTATAAATACCTAAAGTGGGGGTGCCAAGAGGATGGAGCCAGGCCCTTCTCCGTGATGCCAAATAATAGGACACAAGGCAACGGGCAGAAACTGATGCACAGAAGTTCCACCTGAACAGGAGGAAGAACTTTGTAGTGACTGTGCACTGGAGCAGATTGCTCAGAGAGGTAGTGGGGTTCTCTCTCTTGGCTATCAAGAGATATTCAAGAACCATCTGGACGCAGTCCTGTGCCATGTGCTCTCGGGTGACCCTGCTTGAGCAGGGAGGTTGGACCAGATGAGCCACTGTGGTCCCTTTCAATGTGACTGAGTCTGTGAGGCTGCTCCATGTCCCTGCCTCAGGGCATAGACATTTACATATGCAATACATACACCTGTCCTTATTTTGCCTGAGACATTTTTGTCCGTATAGATAATATGTGCTATTTTAGGTATAAATGTACCCTGGAGCACACAGAGATGTAATGTGTACTGCACAGGGGCCTCACAAGGTGAGGTGAGGTGAAAGCTCTCCCTCTGTAATTATTCTTGTACAGACAGAAAAGCCTTAGTGAGATGGGGTGAGCTGAGGCAAGGCTTTTCTTTCAGTGTTAGGAGTGCTCACTGCATTCTGTCTGTCTCCAGTGTGGATATATTCTATCTATAGAGACAGGCCTTCACAAGAAATGGCAAGGTGAGATAAGGCAAGACTTTTCAGTCTCTGTGCAGAATATGTACTTCATATTCTCTAAACAGGAAGGAAAGTGTTGGAGAGCCTCTGCCATGGTTTAACCTCATCCAGCAACTGAGCACCACACAGCCCCTTCCCCACCCTCCCATCCATCTGCAGTGGGGAAGAGAATCAAAATTGTACGAGTGAGAAAACTCCTGGGTTGAGATAAAGTCTGTTTAATAGTTGAAGCAAAAGCTGTACACAGAAGCAAAGCAAAACAAGGAATTCCTTCACCACTTGCCGTGGTCAGGCAGGTGTTCAGCCACCTCCAGGAAAGCAGGGCTCCATCACATGCAATGGTTTTTTGGAAGACAAACACCATTACTCTGAATATGCCTCCCTCCCTTCTTCTCCCTCACCCAGCTCTATATGCTGAGCACACCACCACATGATATGGAATATCCCTTGGGTAAGTTGTGATCAGCTGCCCCAGCTGTGTCCCCTCCCAGCTTGTGCTTGCCCAGCTCCCTCACCGGTGGGGTGGTGTGAGAGGCAAAAAAGACCTTGACACTGTATAAGCACTGCTCAGCAGTAATGAAAACATCTCTGGTTTATGAACACTGTTAGCAGCAAAAATCCAAACATAGTCCACACCAGCTGCTGTGAAAAAAATGAGCTCTATCCCAGCCAAAACCAGCACATTCCCATTGGCTGCCACTGACAAAGGATTTCTGTTCAGTTTAGCACCTTCCACAGTCTAAACCACACACTAAACCATATTAATTTGACTGTTTGTCTGTCTCTATCACCTATCATTCACTCAGATACTACTCAAGACTGGGTTAATTGCTCAGGTTATTTAATTAATTATGCAAAATTAATGTCAAAAGCACTATAATATACTGATGATTTATATTGTCAGCACTATAATATACTGGTGATTTATATTGTCAAGACTAAATTCAACAACACTGACTCACCTTTACTTTTTGCATACATTTGACCAGTCTCTTCCCTGTTTGTATGCTGTTCTTCCTAGTGGTTGTTATGCATGTTTATCCTTAAGTACTTTTTAAATTACTTTGTCTGTGTGCTTAGCATGTGGCCAGCTCTGACTGTTACAATTATTACAAAGCACACAGGGCATCTTTTGATACTGCAGGAACTGACTGCATTGGAATGTTTCTCAGCCTTCACACCCTGTCAGACAATATAGAAGTGTCTTGTGCAGGCCTCTATTAGTCCTTTGATAGATTGTAGATCCACATATGAAGGAAATAGTTTCTTCTCCATGACCTAATAAGCTAGGGCAAGAAATCACGGCCTCAAAATGCAGCAATGTTCAGATAAGCTACTAAGAAATATTATTAGGATCCTAAAGAACTAAGTGGCATGGGAATGGTGTGACATTGCTGTAATATAAGGAGTCTTGGCAGGGGTTACACAAGCATTTTGAGAATCTGACTGTCAAGCAGCGAGTGACCTCCTGAAGTCCCTTCAGGGCTGTGTTGTTCTGACAGGGTTAAGAAATTCTGTGGTTAAAATTGTTCTTCCTTTATTGTAATCCATGTTTTCCTTTCTTTGTAACCCATACTCTCTCCTACACAAAGTACTTCTGAGAAATGATTGCATGACAGCAAAATAATTCAGATATGTGGACAAGCAGTTGATTTGTCTTTTCATTCTCAATGCTCTTTGAAAAGGTGCGTAACTGCTTCCTTGTACTACAACTATATTTTGTCACAGCATGCAGCACATATGAATCTGTGTTTTGACAAAAAATTTTCCTTTCCAAAGTCTAATTTCTCTAACTCCTGGTACTGTGAAACCATAAATATATCCTATATCACAATCTTTGAAAATTACACATCCATTTGGGATCAAGCAGAAGTAGTTATAGATCATTGTGCTAAAAGCAAGAGGAGGCAACTGAGAATTTTCCCATGTTTTGAATGCTTTTACAAAACCTTTTACAGAGTTTGATCAATTCTTTTCTACAAACAACAAGGACACTGTGGTTAAACCATTATTTCCTAGGAAATCCAGATGAGTTGGCAGCTAGAGCACAATCCCCTAATGGAAATTCACCATAAACTCAAACACATTAATTTTGTTTTCCTCAATTTATAATGAATAGGAAAGCATTAGCAAGAAATGAGTATTCATGTCTGCTTTTTATGCTACCATGCAAGGAATAACACAGGAGCTGTGTCACTTAGGCCATTGCTTCCACCTAGTCTAGCAGCAAGCTTTTTACAGGAGTAACAAATTCTTTGGCCAGTTGATGAGACTTAATTGCTAACTAATATTTTGACCTTTGTTGGAAACAAAAAAAAGTCCCTCTGTCATTTGGGTTTGCCAAACAAATCTGAAAGTGCATCTTGTTACCCCTAACCTGGTAAATGCGGCATTAACTTTCCAAACCTAGAAAAAAAGGTTATTTTTATGTGGGGGAAAACCTAGGAACAAATCATTATAAACTGAGTCAGAAATAATTTTGAACTTTAGCATAACTACGCCAAGTTTCTTTCACTTTGTTACATGCTTCAGAAGGAGAACAACAAAATTAGGTGCTTTTATAACCTCAATCAACAAAATATAGCTGTGGATCACTCTGTCTTACTAATAAATTTTTAATTATTGTCCTGTATTTCTAACAGGAACTGGGCCACTTCAGTGCAAAGCAATAAGGCTTCACATTTCCACAGTAAGAGTCTCCAAATGTGTTAACATCATTGTGTTTGTGTAAGTTGCCTCTAGTCACTGCAGTGTGATTGCTTTCCAGAATGAGAACAGCAAATCAAGACTCTTGATGTCACTGTGAAGTGTGCCACTGCTTGGGTGACCTCTACATGTGGCTCACGGATAAATCCCTGCATCCACTGGGTGAGAGCTATGCTATACTTCATTTGCAGCTGGCTAATTAGCAGAAGAGGCCCCAGGGTAGTCATGCTCCACTTAAAATAAAAATCTTTCAAACTTCTAAAACATACCAGAGAACAAGATATCAGTTGTGATGTGCTCAGTTTTCTTACTCATGTACAGATTTTCTTTCCATGTACTTTATTTTATTAATTATCAAGATAACTCCAGAGGAGTTTTGTGTCTCAGCAGTGAGCCTGTTTGCCTGAAGCACTTGGCATGCATTCTGGCTGGGTACACAAGACTGAACTGTGCTTACTTTTCATGAGGGATTTTTTATTTTTGCCTTTCCCTTTTTAATTTTTTTTTCCTGGGGTATTTATACCTTTTTGAGAAAAGGCTCAAAAAGCAGCAGGATCTACCTGGCTGCGGTTTAACTAGCTCTAAGGAAAACCTTCCACATGCATACTCTTTTTGGACATCATGTTTCCCAAATTATACAAATTATAGGATATATACAAATTATAGGATAAAGGGTGGTGACCCAGCTACCTTTGACTACATTGGCATCAGCAACAGTCTAATTGTCATCTTCCTAGGGTGGCTGTAAATGACGTAAAAGAATTTTTTAACTCTTTGCTGGACCAAGGCGATGAGCTCTGCTAACTGCTGCAGCTGATGGTTGCTGGGTATAGCAAATCATTGTGGCCTCGGCATCTGAGACCAGAAGGCAGAGCAGTTGTTCCATTCTGTAACACCTAATGATGGGTGTTGTCTCTGCTCATACTCTAGTGCATAATTTCCATGATACCTCTTCAGATCTGTATATATGACATAAAATCTTAAATTAAATTGGTAGTCTTAAATCTTACTTAAATTGGTAGTCCTGATTGGCAGTTTTGCCTGGTAAGCCTCTTGAGTATAGACTGTAAATAAACACATCTGTATCTAGGCTTGTAATATTCCTGGGTGGTTTCATCAGCTGCAAACTTCAGTCTATGGCAACAGTATTTAGAAATCACCAGGCAAGCTACTACTAAGGAAGAGCCTCAGCTCTATCCTGAGATCTAAATATTCATGACATTATGTTCAAAGGGAAACTCTAGCCACAAGCTCTCATATGACCTTGGGACACAGCTAAACAAAAGCACGACAGTCTGAGAAATTTCTGCAGCTGATGTGCCACATCCCAGCTATGGAGGCATAGTGATGCTGTGCTCCAAATGGGCTGAGTTTAAGCTCATGAAACCCTTTCAGTTTTCAGCTATCAAAGTTTTATGATTTTCCAGTAATTTTTACAAGACCTGTAAAACTAATAAACCCCTGAAAGATTTTACTCTCTGGCAGTTTCATATTTTATAGTTTTCCATTAAGAGGGATCAATGACTCATCTAAACCACTGGAGCTGCCTTCTTCTTCCTGTGGCTCCAGATGTAACACTTGCACCCAAAGCAAATCTTGCCATTACTTCTAAGAGAGAAACATGCTCCACATATGGGGACTTGTGTCCAAAAATAGTTTTCCTGGATGTGTATATCACTGATTCCCCATATATCTTTTTTATATAATCAGTAAGAAACCAACAGACCCAACCAGAAGACTTGGTTCCTCCTCTGCATTATCTGACTGCACAGGCTTCACTGTTTATGTCTGTCATGGGTCCTGAGGAGCTCAGTCACATGGTAACACCCTTGGCTTCAAAGGATTTCTCACTTGAATGATGGCAATGAGATAGGCTCATGTGAACCGTGGATCAAACCATCCAAAATTAAAATAGAAGATAATTAAATCATTGAAGTACACTGAAAAGTCCCATGCTGTGGATTAGCAGCTTAATGCTGTAAACCTCCAGGACTTTGCAGTAACACTTTAAAAACTCTGGGGTTTGTGTACATTTGAAACAACATAAAAAGCTGGAATTGCATCTGTCCTTATCTGAAGAGACTGCTGTCCTCTGAAACTAATTGAAGAATTCCTCTCACAATATTTAGCAGTATTTGGGAAGCTTGTCCTGCCAACTAAATGTCACGGACAGTGGCCAACCAAGGCCAGATTCTGCACTGACTGCCTTGGCCCTCTTGTTAGACCAGCTGGAGGAGGTATATGAAGCTCTGCACTGGTAGAAAAAACATTGCTCAAAGGCATCACGTGAAGTGCCTTTTTTTTTTTCTCTGCAGCAGTACCCCATCAAGTACCACTTATTTAAGGTCAGACTATTTTCATGAGTAGCAGTGTGTTGTTTTCAGCCAAGGGAACCTGGAGGCTGATTTTCAATGTGCAGAAAAATAAATAAAGATAATGAATAAAAAAAAAACTTATGGGTTGATCCATATAACATTATATGCATGAAAAAAATTANCCATCAAGTACCACTTATTTAAGGTCAGACTATTTTCATGAGTAGCAGTGTGTTGTTTTCAGCCAAGGGAACCTGGAGGCTGATTTTCAATGTGCAGAAAAATAAATAAAGATAATGAATAAAAAAAAAACTTATGGGTTGATCCATATAACATTATATGCATGAAAAAAATTAAACAGTGATCATTAGTTTCATTTTCAAGCACAAGCTAAGTAATAGCATTCATGGAGAAAGACATGTTTACCTATCAGACATGTAAACGGCTCATCTGAAAAAATACTTCTGGGCTTATAGGTGCTCTGACTGCCTTACCACTCAATCTTACTTTGAGCTTTTTTGAATGCTGGCTTTTCACTGTTTGTAGCTTGTTCCCAGCTGTTGCCTCCTAATTTAATTTCATTTTTCATAGTGAGTGAAATGCACATTTTAATTTTGTGAAGTGACTTCCGTTGAAATAAATGTTGGCATTCTAATTTCAAATTCTCTGAAACAGGGGGAAGTGGAGTGAGCACTTCTGTTTAGCACATCTTTTACTAAGACTGCAACATTTTTGACCCCATAACATGAAATTATAAAAGTACCAGTAAAAGTCAATGACTTGCTTTCAGTAATAAAGTACCTACACCTAAATATTTTTTCTAACATAGAATGTAAATTTTTATGCACAAAGATCAACTTTCTTTTGGTGTGATGCTTTTGCTTTAAAAAGAAGTGAAAGTAGGTCTCTGCTGCCTTATCTTTTAAGAGCAGCTGGTGCTGTGTGGTTTCACTTTGTACTAGTGCAGATTCAAATCACACCTGCGGGAACCATTTTGTTTACAAAAGAACAAATAGCACAATTTTTGTGCATTGTTTTGTAAGGCAAACTATTTCTCTGTGGATGGTTGCTAGGACTTGGGACAGCAATTCATTGCTGCTTCTTAGTCTATGGTGAGAAACATGTCCATTTTTCTCCTCCTCTGACCTCCATCAAATTGCTTTCATCGTAACTGAGGTCCTAGTTTGGGACTGGCTCCACAAGTAGATGAAAATTTGCTGACAAATTATTTACTTAGCTGCAAACAAGACAGTTCTGGCCTAACAGCATTTTGAAATGTGATTGAATATTTTCAGTTTCAAAAGTACTTTCTTTAGCATTGTGCCTGCTGTGTAATGCAGTATAAGGAAAGGTGATGAAAGGAATGGTAGCATGTGAAATGCAACTCAATGATTCATATTGAGTTCAGATCCCCTTGCCCTTTTTCTCCTTGATGTCAAAAAGCCTTTTTATCATATCAATGTGACTCAAAAGACCTACTTATTTATTTATTTGCATTTAGGCCAGATGATCAAACCAGCCATTTTCTTGAATCCCTTTTAATATTTAAACAGGTCTCCTTCAGAAACATGTGTCCAAAGTTAACCATGTGTCTAAGTGCCCTCTAAATTAAGGATGTTAAGCAAATGTCTGAATATGTACCTGTGTAGTTTCTGAGGACAAAAACAACAAAAAAAAAATTCTTCCAGAAAAATCAACTGGACAGGCCCTAGTCTCTGAGTTTACTTGTTCCTAAGAGTGGAGGATTATGTTTTTAGGAGATAAATTAACCTGATGTGTTCTAAGGTCTGTGAAAGTGGGAGTAATCACATGTTTGCCCCTGAGAGTCTGGAGCTGTTCAGGAAGCAGCAAATACCATCATAAAAGAGTATTTTTTTTCTTTCCAGCTCTAGGCTAGACTTGAACAGGGCAACTGGGGTTAAACTTAGCTTTCCTGTTCAAAATTTCATGCTGTTAACTTCCTATAGCTTTGACAACGTCTATTGCTCTTGTTGGACAGTGTTTGGTTTTACACACCTGTGTTGTGTTACAGGAACAAAACCTTTATGTTCATGTGGGGTGGAGAAAGCAGAGAAATGAAGGGACATCTTTTCCCTACTCCTTGGAGACCCATCAGCAGCTGAGAAACTGTGCTCAAAGATTTTATTTTACTATTCCTGAAGTAAACACGTTCATGATGAGAGCTGGTCAAGCCCTGTGTGGACCATAAATAAACTGCCCTCTGAGAATAGTTCCAAGTATTTCCATTTCCCAGATGTAGGAGCTGTTGCAAACAAGGATCTGGTAGCTTTGGACATGAATCTATCTCCAGAATTCCCATTTAATGTGCTGAGGTCATTAGTTCTTAAGGATTTAAATTAGAAAATGTATTGATTTTCAACAAATGGCAGAGAATAATACTAAATTAAAAAAAATTAAAGCTGATAATTTTTTTTTTTCAGAATTTGAAAGATAATGTGAGGTATACTGAATTTTTATCTTTCAATTAGCATATAGAATGTCAGAAGTAGTGTACAATATGGCAGGATTACTGACAATCATATAAAAGGAGAACCAGTAGGATGTCCCAAATTTGAAATAATATTTGAACTGAAGCAACACCACCAGTTGTGATGAAACTGGTTACTAATCATATATAGGGGCTTATATTTGCCTAGTTTGACAGGTTGCACAATACTTCAGAAAAAAATGATTGCCCTGCAATCTCTGCAGCCACTTCCTTCCACTTCATAAAGACTCCTTTTGTGAAGTGGAAGGAGAGAGAAGGAAGAGAGATAATCCTGATCCTTTTGTCCTGCACTGCATTCTTTGGGCTTTGAGGAAAAACAAAAGAACCAGTTCAGATTTAGATTTAGATGGAATTTACTTACCTAGGATAATACAATACAGGTAGGGAGACAGGCAGAGAGGATGAAGAGCTTTTGTTACTTTAACATATCAACATTTAACATGTTTCTAATCCTTACTTCAAACTGATGAGATATTTAGTTATTTTCAGGACTTTTTTTTGAATTCTACTTATTAAGGAGCACCGACATCCAGTCCTTTTGAAGATTTAATCTCCTGTTTCTTCAAGAGTGCTTAGTCTTTCTGGATGCAATGAAAAAAGCATTTTATCTGCCTTTTCTACTTTACAGTGAAATCAGTCTACATTTTTCCCCAACACCCTTCATCTTCTAAGACTTTTTATATCTATCAGTAAAAAAACACCAACAAACCAACCAAACCAAGCCAACAAACAAACCAACTTTTAAATGTAAATGGTGAATGTTTTGAGGTTCACATATTTGGCTCCAACTGTCTGGCCAATGACTTTAGGCTGTTTTGTTCTTCCAGGCTGCAAGACTCTTGAGACCGGGCCTCTGTCTCCCCCCAAGTACTGTAAATGTCAATCACACAGAGAGTGCACAATAAATGTATAATTATGGTTTTCTTACTGCTGTATGATGTTTCCCTTGCCAGAGATATTACAGTGGAGCCAAGATCAAAACCCATATGGAAAAGAAGTACTCTGATTTATCTGTGCAGGAAACCGTGCAAGATTGCACTCCTGCACAATTTCAGTGTTACTTCTTTGCTTCTTTTTTGACCTCTGGAGATTGAATACTTAGTCTGTTTTAATAGTCTTCAGCAGGCTTCAGAGAAAACAATACCAAAGCTCTAAACATTTGCAGATTGGGGTATTGCAAGCATGGATATAATGACCAGGATTAGCAGTTACTTCAGTGGGCAAGTTTCCTTCCAAATAATTGACTGTACTTGACTCTGGAAAGTCCTGAGGCATGTGCCTGACATTTAATCTTGACTTCAACAGGAGCTAAGCAGGCGTTTAAGCTGCTCTGAATAGTAACTGTCTCTTGACTGTGGACTTTTTGCGCCGTGCCCAGCAGTGGCAGTGGCCACAGGGCCACTGTGGTGGCCACATGGGTGTCCAGTGGCTCAGAGAATTCCCCTCATCTTATGAGTGCTGGACACACCGTGCTTGGTTCTGCACACACTGATGGACCCAGCTCCAGCCTGCAAGCTACAGATTACAGCTGCAATGTTAACAGCATCTCTAATCTCTCTGCCACTTCTAGTGTACTGAAACCCTAAGCATCTCTCTGTCCTGTCTACAGAAAGTACTGAAGCATTCCCCCAATCCCTTGTAAATTGTTGTCTGTCTGGAAACTGTCCTCAGTGCTTATTTAACTTCATGCAGCACTTTTCCCAGATAAAGCGGAAATATACTCTTCATTATTAACTGTTCAGAAAGCAAGACACCTTTTTAATTTAATCTATTAAAAGTCAAGAATTCGGTAATGTTGCACTGGTATAAATTAGCACAAAATTAGATCAGATAGTAGATTCAAGCCTTGAAGAAACTCTTCCCACAGAGGACCCTTGGACAGGGCCGTTCAGCAAAGCCCACTCTGCCTCTTTCGGCAGGATGGATTATAACCCTCGCATTGCCAGGTCCTGTAACTCAGGGGCGACCCACACTTCCACCAAGGTAAATACTGCTTTTTATTATGAACACCTGGTCCCAGTTGATTCCTTTTATAGCATAAGCACCCGGAAATGCAGTGTAACAGCGGGAAACAAATTCTCCTCTCTGCTGCCTTTCCCACGCAGCAAAGGCAGGACGGCCACTAGGAGATGCTGCTGTACGCGGAATGCACCCGGCGCCGCGGGAGACAAAAAGCAGGGAAGAAATACTTCGGTCCAGACTGAGCCATGGCACCCCCCCCCCCCCCCCCCTTTATTTTTTAAGGCATCTAGAGGGGAAATTTGAGACAGAAATATGTACGAGACTGTTGTGTTGAGTGAAGCAGTAACTCACAGTTTGCAGTAATTTGTGAGGACTACTTTAGCACTTAAAAAAAGCATTGCCTTTTAGTTTGATATAAATTACTAACCCAGGAATTTGCTTCTCTGATCTAGAGTAATGACTGCTGGGATTTGGGTAACAAAAATGTCTGTGTCTCTGTATGTGGAAGACTTTAGCCCACTCGATAATATGACTTCAACATATATTGACAAAAACCTTCCAGGATAAAATGAAATTAAAATTCAGGGATGTAATTAAACAGAGAAATTAGAAATGCACCTGGGATTCAAGTAAGGGGATTTTCTATGTCTAGGAAGAAATCTGATAGGTTTAATGGTAATTCCAGTTCAAAAATAAGGTGTTAGAAAAGCTTTTACTGGAGCTTTGCTGAAGGTCTTCCAAAATATGAAGAGTAACTGAAAACTCCATTTATGTGTTTATATTTGCTTGTCATTGTAGCAGAACTCCAGCTGCTGTGTGGCTTTATCACCCTGCACAGTGACTGGGGATGCTGTGAGTGCTTATGTTGGTCATTTGCCATCAGATAGTATTGTTTTCTGCTGGCTTGTGATGATTGCTGCCATAAAATGAAGAATGTGAAAATTAGTAAAACAACGTCAAATTTGTATTGTTCTCTGGCAACATAAATGGTTATTCATCTGCAGGGAGCCCACTTATCACTAATGATCTTTCTCTGTGCCTTTCTTGACATGTTCACTCAACTTTGGGAATTTTTGTGAAGATTTTTTTGGTCTTTAGTTTTGCTCAGGGGTCTTTGAGGGATGGGTGGGAGAAGGGATTCTTTTTAGGACTATTTTGGACATTTAAGTTGCTGTGGTTCTCTTGCCTCTATTTTATAGAATAAGGTTCATGTCTTCATACTTGTGTGTTTATTTTTAGATACCCTGTTTCCATATTTAGTTAACACAGTTCTCAGTATTGCAGAAAAAGAGGCCATTTATTTGTGTATCTAAATATATAGAATTAAAAGTCCAGAATAGTGTATAAATAAGTATCTCAATTCCCAGGCAGGCTCAACTCTCTGTGCAGTTAGCTCCCCCCTCGCCCTCCCTCTGGGTATTCCATATTGTGCTCCTAAAACAAATGCATACAGTGCCATTTTAGGGGACATTCTCCAGTGACTTCCTCCACACAGCTTCCATCACTGCTGCTGCCAGATCCCACTTGTTGCCTCTGCTGAAGGCAGGCCTGGCAGCTGCATTTATGGGAAACAAGGCATTGGTCCATGGCAAATTAGCAGCACGAGAGGCAGGGGTGAGATGTGGGGAGTGAGGGTCTGAAGTTCCAGGGAAGATAGAAATAGATTTGGTAAAATCTCATGCTGTGTGATACATTTGATATTTCTGTGTGGGTCAGCAGTAATCAGGTGTTACTGCACAACTCCAGGTCAGCTTGTCAATAAGCCAACTGTAATTCTGTGAGTCTTTGCAGGGAGAAGACAGGGAATTAAATATATACTGAAAGGATAAAGTAACTTTAAATTTAAATGGCTAAACTGAAAAACTTGTTATTGAGCAGAAAGCTTATGCTGGTAAGTCCTAAGCTTCCAGGAAAAGTAGGCCTTGTAGGACAGGGACCATAAGGAAGAATAGTTTAATTTTTGGTATTTCTATTTTATAAGGTTTGCAGATATTCCTTGTGTGAGAATGTACTTGCGAGACTTCAAAGTGTTCTTATGTGCAATATAAATATTTCCTTTTTTGTTTTCTGATTAGAAACTGGTTGGAAGATTGTGCTGTTTTCTTCAGCTGTTCCACTGGCACGACCCAGCTGGAAGGTCTGCCATCAAAATTTCATCCTGGATTATATCAGTTTCTGTTTGCTTTTTGGGAGAAAGGAAAGGGGATGATCTAAAGATATATATATAGACTTTGCAAACAGACTGAGTCCTTCTACAGGCAGCACAAAGTCTACTTTAGGCTCAAGTTGCTGATATTACTTTACCATAAAGTGGGTGCAGATGTTATTGGTGAGCAGAGGAACATTGGAAGCCTTTCAAAGGAAATGCACTTAAGGAGGGATTTGAAGGAGGAAGTGGCAGGAGATTTTCACGTGAGAGGTTATGATGAAATGTTTATACTTGATCCATAAATGACAGGATGACATTCAGAACAGTGTCACCAAACAAATCATAGGATATTTGATCTGCAAGTGTCAAGCCTGAAAAGTCCCTTGGCTGCTTGTGAGAATTTCACAGAGAATTCTTATAGAAGTTAATATTAAATGTTTGGTCTCATTTGGAAGGAGGATTAACAGTGCTTCTAGGAGTATCAAAGTAGAAGACCTACTCAGTTGGACAGGAATCTTGATTAACCAGTCTACAGTCACAGAGAGTGAGAAAAAAACCTAAAGATAGTGGTTGATGCCAATGCTGCCCTTCTTGCAAACAGGTCAATTATGTTATATGACCATGTTATATAAAGCCTTTTATATGAAATTAATTTCAAAGATAGCACTGGGGAAATAAGGACCCTTTTAGTGTGAAGATGATAGTATTTCCAATGCTCATCAGAGCAATCAGGAGCTTCTTGGAGCTGAGTTTGGACAATTTTCCTTTGCCTTATAGAAGTATGAAAGCATGACTTTAAACTTTCTTAAAAGTGCATCTTTCCCTAGTGATTAATTAGCAAAAGAAAAATACACAGCTTGATTGAAGGAATAAAATAAAATGTAAGAGGAAGTAAGGAATTGGAACAGTTAACTGAAGACTCGGGTCAAATCCATTCTTCCCTACATTCCCATGTTCCACTGTTTACTTTAACTGTACCCCACCACAATGTTCAGTTCAGTGTGCATAAATTTATAGGGAATCTATTCTCTGTTTTTAATACACAGATGTATCTAAACACATTTTCACAGAAGGAGGAATTTGTTCTTATAAACGCTTTTAACATTAATGGAAGCCCTACCTCTCTGTCCTTTAATTGCCTTGAGACTCTCCAGATGGGGTCAGATCCTTGTCTCCTATCACTTTTCTACTGACCGCTCAGCCAAGTGAGTTACTGCAGGCTCATGCAAACAGGAGAACTGTGGGACTGGGCCTTTTGGTTCTCTGCATGTACCCTGCTGGGTTGATGATTAGTCTTTTTAAAATCAAACGAGATGAGATAAGAGCAGAAAGTTCTGCCAGCACAGCCACCTTGTGTATAGACATTGGGTGATCCACTCATCTTAAATCCCTGCCTGATTTCTTCAATTACTCAAAAACCAAACCCAGAAACTAACTATCTATGACAAAAATATTTTTCTTCCTAAAAAAGCCAGACATACACAGATTTGTGGCACTTTTTGCTGTTATGATTTTAAGGTGATGTCTTCTGAGCAGCTGCCATTTCTCATTGCTGTCAGAGCAGACCAGTACTTCAGACTGTTGCTGCTGGCACTGTGCCTTGTTGCAGAAATAGTTTATTTGTATAGGTTTTTGATTCTTCATATGTTGGAGACCTAATGCATTTTATTCATTCTTCTTCTGTCTGAAGGTAGCCAGTTCTCATTCTCCTTTTATAGACTGCATGTAGATAACAGCTACCAACTGCTCTTGTGGAATGAGAAAGAGGGTTTGTAGTAATTCTCTCCTCTGTTACTGCAAAGAGCTCTCTGGGTCTGTGCCAGCTTCTTCAGTGCTATCCCACTGTGAGCCCATCACTTGTGTTTCAGGTCCCTCGGTCTCTCCTTTGCTGTCTAATTCTATGCACTTGCTTTCCAGCGAGCTCTCTCAACAACATGATACCAAGGAGTGAAGCCAACACCCTCCACGCTGGGGCTTTTTAGGAAGACTTTAAAGAGCCCCTCCTGCCTTGGCAGGCTGGCATCTGAAAAGAAGGAATGTTGGCAGCTTGCTCTTGGATTGGCCATTCTGGAGAAAGTAGCTTCATCTCTTAACTTTCATGCCTTTTACAGTCTCATGTGTATGGAGTTTAACTTCCTTTCTTGGTGGAATAGAGTAAGAGCTGTTGATTAGGCAGAGACTGCATCACAGCTGGTTGAAAATTAAAGGTCAAGATTTTCAAAACGTTGAGGAAGATGAATAAGCAGCATGCTTCCTTTGTAATTGTCTGAGCTGCTGGAGCACAGAATGTATGTAATTTGGGCCATTTATTCGCATTCCCAAATATGACCTTTTGAGCTAACTTTAGGTACTTTTGCAAAAAAATCTTGGCCAACTGTCAGCAACATAATCAACAAGCAGAGAAGCTAGTTCTAAGTAGACCACCCTGAAATAGTTCTGCTTTTGCTGGCAATTTATATCATTCCCCCCTGGATCTCTCCCTTGAGCAGAATATCCGGTTGGATTTATTGTGGCTTCACCACAAATATGGTAGCAAAGTTTCCTCTAAATTTTCTCATGAGGAAGAAATCAGATACAAATGAGAAAATAAGGTGTTACAGATAGCATACAGCTTGTTTATAACCTTTTTCTTGAAAGAAAAACCTTCCACCATCTTTAAGCCTTACTTTTTGGATTCTTTATCCTGCAAGATAAGTAAATCTCTGCTAGGCAAAGCTATTAATAAAGAATCAATAACATATATTCTGGCCCTGCACAGAGAATTTGGAAAGCAGTGTATCTCACTTGCAGTGGACAGGAAAAATATTTTTAGAGGATATTTAGACTTCTGTGTTACAGCTGGGAGCTTCTTACCTTCTTTTATGAAAGACAGAGGAGCACTGAATTCCTAGCAAACCCACAGGAAAGAGTAGAGATGCTTTAAAGCAGAGGTGCTCCAATGGGCACTCTGACATGGGTGAGGATTTTAAGCACAGCTTGCCCAGACCTCGCTGAGGTCTCAAACTGATATGTGAGAAACTTTTTGGTATTATTGGTATTTATTGCCAGACCTTACAGGTCTCCCAGGGGGCAGCTGCAGTTCACTGCCTCAGTCCCCAGCTGTAGAGGTGACATGTGGTACTTTTTCAGGAACCAATCCTCAGTAAAACTAACAACTGGCCTTGAGCCTCCCCTGTTTGGGGACCCTTCCTGTGGGTCACAGTTGGGAATGCACCAATGTTAGTTTCTCAGGGGTCACAAAGAGCTGTACCATTTTGTTAAATGGTGATAGGTTTTGTAGATTAGATCCTGAAATATACATTTAAACTTTATCTTCCAAAGATTTAAATCAGCAGTGGACTATTCGCTTTTTGATGAGTATCATGCAGGGGCATTAGTATAAAGTGTTGAGGGGCATTACACAACCTTTTCTTTACTGCTGGACGGGAAGTCTATATTAAACAAAACCTGTGATGGAAAAGTTGTGAGTTAAATTACTGGTATTTGGTTCTGACACTGAAGAAAGATTTAATGAAAACAAGCAGGTATTAAAAGAAAACTTTAATAAACCCCATGATAATGAAGTTTAGTACCAGTATAGTGGATATTCATACATTATACTCCATGAACCTCTAGTGCTAACCACTCACAGACAGAAAAAAACCCACTAGTAGAATGTGAGGAATTAGTTTCAGTACTAATCAAAATTGCACCACAGGTGCAAAATACCTTAAAAATAGATGTATGTGGGAAAACAGTGTTATTTGCACTAAATATTTTACAGTAGTACATGTGAAAAAAATAATTAGTTTGTGCTGTAAGAATAGGTGAGTGTAATGAGAAAAATCACGTAAAATATTGCCTTCAATTAAATTGGTATTCTGCGCCCATATACAACTTATTTTGTTAACTGCTTTTTACCTTTCTTCTAGCCTCTGATTAAATAAGAATCCATTTTCATGTCTTTTGTGTCCACAAAACATCAAATCTGAATTTACTTCACAATTTTGTGCTTGTTTATTTTCTACTGATTTACAGCTTAGTTATAAGTAGCAAACCCTTTTTTGTCCCTATTTATTTCACTTCAGATATTGTGGGTGGATGTTGCAGGTTCCCACCACTCTTGGCACTCTTCATGCAGAAAACAGACAAGGATCTTTGCAGGAATGCATATCCCAGTGTAGGACACTTCTGCTAATTGATTCAAGTGTATATATTCACTTGATTCAGGTGCATATATTCATAAGACAAAAGTATAAGAGGAAGGGAAGACATTCTGTTGGCTGATGGTTTTTGCTGGCTTGGTAGGACCATGTTGGTTTCCCACCTTGTAAAATTGTTAGTTGGTGTATGAAAGGAAGGCATACTCATCATTCCAGAGGTTGTAGGAGAAAAAGAGGAACCTGGATTGTCTCATAATGAAGAGCAGTGTAAGAACCAGGGTGAACTATTGAGGCACAAATTTGTGTCAAGTCAGACACATTTGGCTGAGGCAGTATTTTAAATTCACAGCTGGTGACAGATTATTTGAGAGCCTTGCCCCAAAGACTGAAAATACCAAAAGGCTCCTGCATAAAATGTATCTGGAGAAGAAGAACTGGTCAGGATACTGGTTGCTGTTTGGTTCAAGGACACATTATTAATAGGCCATTGCTTCATTTTCTGGTACAGGCAATTGCTCTCTTGGAGGCATTTCTGTTTGTATTCCCTCTAGGACCACAATTTTTCCTTGGAGAATGTTTGCTTAGTTTTAAATCTAAGCAAGAACAAAATACATTGAAATTGTAGACCTGTTAGAAGGAGTCATCTATTTCTTATTTTCAAGGAGCTGGGCTCACTTAGGGCAGGTCTGAATTGGTTTTGTGAATCTAGGAATGAGATGGATTTAGAAATACTTTATTTAGCTTAATTTCTCCCTACAAGATGATTTTTACCACCTTTAGGTAAGATCTTTGTATGGAACAAATTTCATTCCTACCTAGATTAATTTAGATTTCAATTTGTTAGCATTTTCTTGCACTGAGTATGAGTCAGAGAAATTAATTAATCAGTATTAATTTTCTGTTTCCTAGCACCATAGGTAGCTGTAACACAACAGTGGGACAATGAATGACTATTTCCCTGAAGTATCTTGAGATCCCAGGGCTGTGCTGTAATCTCCTCGAGGTTTAACGTGCATTTACTAACAGCGTAAGTTCTAGCCACAGAGGATATGATTAAAAAGTGCTGAAAGAAATGTTGATATTTAATTTCCTTTACATTAGCAGTGGCATTCCAAAAAGAAATAAGAGTTCAGAAATTGAACAAGCAAAAGGGAGAGTTGGGGAAAAGCTTCAGTTTTCTACTGTGCATTTGATTTTACTTAGGGGAATGTGATTTACTTATGCATGAAGAGTGAGAAGGCAGTGGTACCTCTCTACAGGATCCTGGAATAATTGTGCCCTGTTCCTGGGTATGTCATTGCCAGAAGAGTCAGTGGCAAACTCACTGTATTGTTTTTCTCTGAATTGTCTCCAGTTGTGGTCTGAAGCAAGCTTGGCTAAGCAATAGGCAATATGATATCCACCCATGTTAGCCAAAGCAGTAAAAGCTGATAGGAATGAGTTAATACAGCAGGAGTGGATAATGTAGGTGAAATTGAGGTCTCTGGTTTGTGACCCCTGTCAGAGTTGACAGTGGCAGCTAAATCCTAGCTGCCCCAGCTGGCTGACCTACCTTTTTTTTTTAAGGTTGCTGCTCCTGTGGCAGAAGTGATGGAGCTGCTGTACCTGCTCCTCAGCAGCAATGCACTGCTCAGTATTTTACCACAAACTAAAACCAGTGGCGCTTTACATTGATATATTGTGCACTGTGGCATCAGTGGAGCTGATGTGTTGCCTGCTATGCTGTCTCTGCCATTGGAGTAGCAAGTTTTGACAAAGGGACAGAGATGATTTAAGGGGTAGAAAACTTTCTGGATGTCATTGCTATACACGCTGGGAACTATGTACCATCGTACTAAACTGGGAAAATGTAAACTGTAGGAAGAGGGGAAATATAAATTCCCCATTAGTGCCATATTAGAATACTACAGCAGTCACAAGCTTGCCTACTATCTTCAACTTTGAACTGTAGCTTGACAGCTTGAAATTTTATAGTGGAATCCCACCTGAATCTTGGTTTCCAAAGGCAACTGGCAAGGCTGTTAATTTATCCAACTCTTTGCCATTTGCTTGACTTCATCACAGAGTTCACAGCATTTTGCAAGGATACCAAATGCAGGTCCTAGCTCCAAATGGAGCAATAAACAATCAGACCATGACACACAATTAGATCAAGGGATGGATGCAAGTCTTTTTCAGCCGCATGGTAGATATCTTGCCACAACCACATTGCCTGAATGAGAAATTCTATGGTTGGAGAGGAGCTCAAGCAAGCTCAGGAGGGAATGACCTGACCTTTCCAAACTACAAATTAATCATTTCAAGAAAACCTTCTGAAGATACATTGTCTGAGAGATGCAGTAAAAAGAGGGAACCTCAGGCAAGAGCAGTACAAAAGATCACAAAAATATGGCTTGCATTTCTTATACCTAGGTTTCATAAAGCTCTAGAGATCCCAGAAGTTGAAGGCTCCACAAGAAAATGAGCACTGTTTTTCCTTCACCCTCAGGAAGTAGGACAGAAAGTACCTCCTTGTAATCCTTCATGTGAGAGTGAGTCTCAACTTTTGGTCAGTGGAGACACAGAAGAAAAAGCAAATAAGGTTAGGTAGCAGAGAGAGGGTGAGACCCACAACAGTCATAATGCTCTGAACTGCTGCCTAAGCATGGAATTTATTTTGCATTCCTTGGAGGTGTACAGAGATTTTAGCAGTGCTGTTTTCTGCCTTTGAAACTGAGCAAGACTAAACTAAATGCAGACTATGTGAGATCCAGTCCAATATGCAGAACGACTGGGGTTAGTATGGGAAAGCCAAATATAGACAGTGCCTCTAATCAGAGTTGGAAGGCCAGAAATGGAGAAATATGGCACACAAGATGCAGAAAGACATTCAATTAACCTTGATTCAAATTCAAGGTTTCAGTCTGTGCTGCTTTGCTGGCTGAGCGTGTGCGTCAAAGTACCCATGATATTTTGGTGAGGGCATTGCGATCTGTTGAGATTTTCACAGCCCACATCTAAAAATCTATTTTTAGACTTCAGCTCTTAAAGGAGAAAAAAATAAGGGCAAGCTAGGATAATTTTCTAACAAAGTCTTAGAAAAATATTCATTGCTAGGCTGACAATCTTAATGGCCAGTTACGGATGAGCTACAAACCCTGGAAAATGGGGCTCCTAATGGAAACTGCAATTCAACCATGTAACGATAGCATTGCAGATGGGATATGGTAACACACAGCCATTCCCTGCCTGACTGAACTGGCTGTCTCAGAGTTCTGAGGAACTTCCCCACTTTGTACCCATCCACTCTGAGCTGGAACGGAATCAGAAAACATCTCCTTAGATGCTAAGCTTCAAAAATGTCAGCATGTTGAGTAGTATCATGGCTGATTTCAGGCCTGGAAATAGAAGGACATTTGGAATAGACTGTAAATAGCTGGCAAACTGAGGAATAGCTTGCTAGGAGAGAGGGGAAAGGAAAGAGGAAAGAAGCATCACTTCAGTGGCTTAAACCATGCCCATGAAAAAGGGACAGATGTTTCCTACTGGAGCATCCCCTTATAAAACAGCTTCATCCCTGCAAAGCAGCACACTGCAGCTTCTATATATAACTGCAGAGTAACACAACATGGCTGAGGGTTTACAGAAGCTTGTTTACTTGTAAAACATTAGGGACAAAATCAGATAGCTAGGAGCAGGTGGGATGTCTCCTGATAAGCACCCAATATTTCCGTGTACAGCAGCACGCTGGTTTTGTCTGCCTTCACAGAAGGTGCTGTTACATTCCTGCCCCCAGTGATGGTTGTCAGTTCTGATTGCTACTTTTTACATTTATGTAAAAGCATCCAGAAGGTTGAGCTTTAGGCCATCCAAGGCCAAATAATTGAGGGCTAATGTAGTCTCCATATCCTTAAGTCTGTTTCCATGCACAAGTGCATTATGGTGTTTCATTACCAGATCATATAACAGTGTGATGTGACAATGTGACATACTATTCAGCAAAACAGGAAATGTTGAGAAACCTCTCTGTGTTATTCACATCAGCAGCTTTCAATAAAAAAAGTGGCATGCCCTCCATGATGGAATAAGTACAGATGCATTAGTATTCCTCATAGAGCATCACTCTTGTCATTATGGTAATGACAGATTTTGCATGCTTAACCTATCACTCATAAAAAGAGTATGTTTGTTTCCATAGATCCAGATTGTTCTCCCCCCACATGTACTCAAGTAAGTGAGACAATTCCAGGATTAAGGGTCTCAGTAATGTCAGTAGGATTAAAGCAAACATTTTTCAGAAGTGACTGGGATTTGTTAAAAGCCTCTTTCTTTAAAGTGTTATTTTTGATGCATTCCAACAAGCACAGTTTTTCACTGGGTTCATCACATACTGCAGTGCCTCATCAGCAAAATCTGGATTCAGATTCACAGCTGGACCAAAAGCTCAGGTGTTCTGCCCTTCACAGAAATGGGATAATTTTTTTCATGACAGCCAGATTCCCTGGGAGCGAGACTTAGTATCAGGAGGTAAGGTCTCCTTTTCCAGATATACTCTCAGGTACATAATTTCACTTGTATTTCAGTTTCACAATTTCTGACAAAGAGTCAGAAAAATAAAATAAACTTTTCTATGTGGTGAAAGAGAATCATATCTGTATGATACATAAAGCATATTAGCATATCTATATTCAAAGAGTAATTTGATTGGTGTAATATAAAATATTACACCTCAGAAAAAAAAATTCCTTGAGGATGCTCTCCCAACCTTATAAAAAAGTCCAGACTTATTTGTTTCACAAGCATTCCCATTCAATCCTTTTTAACGATTTCTGTCCACGAGGTCGCACAGGCAGCCCAGTTCCAATAGGGCATCAGCATTTGGAAAAGCTTTCCCTGACTGTAGCTGGCTTGAAGTGCCCCTTGCTGAAAAGGCACGGCTGTGCAGTCAGCAGGGGCAGGCGGGATGGTGCTCGCCAGGGTGTGAATTGGCAGCGCATTAGCTGCTCTCCATTAACTCCCGTAGTAGCAAATGTGTCATTGTGCTCACAGGAGCGCTCTTAGTACACATTAAGACTATCCACACAGGAAGCTGGTGTGGAGTAAGTAGGGCTATATAAATTCACATCTTAGCTTAGCTGGTATTGTAGACAAGCCTGCTGTCTATCCACCTACTTATTTTGTGTTCTTGCAATGCTACTTTTCTTCAATTGCCTCACTTCTGAATATGACTGTGGATCTATCTTCCTTTTTGTTCTTGAGAGTCATTTGTTGCACGCTACCCACCAGGCAAACCTTCCGTTCCTGCAGCTGCCCTCACGTGTAGGTACCAGTGGTCTCTGAGCTCTCTGCTCTAGGTTGAAAATGTGGACGCCATGGGTTGAAAGCTCAACTTAAACCCACTGCCATATTTCCAACTGCAGCTGGTATTCCCTCTGTGGACATACTCCTCCATTCTCCACAATCAACTTCATCTTTGTCCGCCTCCTCTGCAGCCCTTTGTAGCTGGTTTGTTGAGAAACACAAAGCCTTAATGCAATCTAAGCGTGAACTCACTGATCCCTCATTCTGAGAGCAACATGTTCATGGAACCATGTGGAACTGTGCCTGAGCAGAACTGTTATGATTTAATTGCTCATTTTATAATAAGCTCAACAATTCTAAATTTTCTGGACTCCTTTGGCTGGATATAAAGCTAATCATTGTAGCCCAGAAATGCTGTAAGCTTCCCTTTAGCACCTGCCCCGCCTCACTGCTGGCTTTTATGCTGTTGTTCAGGCTTGTTGCCTGGTGGTTGCATGGTAAGCTGCTTGGGGCAGGATTGATGTCCTTTATACTTCATCAGGGTCTGGGAGAATGGGGGACCCCTATCCTGTTACACGGGGCACAGCCGCAGCACAAGTGATGGTGATCGTGATTACAGCTGACAACTGAAATAAACGGTGCTCTGCAGACCTTGTCCACTTGAGCTACATTAACATGAAGGGCAGAGAATACAGCCATGATCCCAATGTTGAAAGCTAGGATGAAACTGGTAGTGCTACAGTTGTATTTTTCCTCCCCTTTTCACAACCAGATTACATACCTTATTAAAAACATTTTCCTGCATGCTTTGCGTTATTCCTTTGCCCTCAATGGTGAAGGAATGCAAGAGCAAGCCTGGCTTTTCTACACTTTCTGTCTTTCTCCCTTGCTAGAGTATGTGGGACTTGATGCCTAATCCATACAATTTCTAGGGCATGCTACTTGAAGAGAATACACCATTATTAATAGAGGACATCACCAAAATGCTTGAACAATGCCCCATTGTGAGGGTGGAGAGAGGTTGTTGATGGTTCAGCTCCAAGCCTTGAATTCCCTCTGCTAACCCTGCAACTGACCCTCGGGAACCTTTTCTCCTTTCCTGCTTCCCCTGTCTTTTCCTGAAGAGTCTTTGTTGCCTTTCTGTTAATAAGGGTCCTTGGTGTACTCATTTGCATGGTGATTTGCACTTCCAGCTCACAGATACTCAGGAAATTGCTCGAGTTTCAGAAATAAAAAATATAAGTCCGGAGACCTTAAATGTTGTATTTAAGGATGTGCTTTGCAGAAGAGAAAGAACACTGCTCCCCATCTGCTCCCAGCTTCTACACTGTACTTCTTTCAAATACAGGGTTATTAATTCAGTAAGTGGGAAATTCTCCTCAAAATCCTCTCTGAAAGCTTGATGAGGTGTATGCCCACTTCCCTGTAACTCAGGCAGGATTCTAACTTTTTATCTCAAGGCCATCATAAATAATGGATTTTAGGGGAAGTTGGAATCATTGCTAGAAAGTCTTACTGCTCCCCAACCACAAATGGAAAGCTCTTTCAGATGGACACCTTGTACTGATTTCCTTGCTGAAAACTTTCATAAATGTAGATTTTGGCTTCCTACCCAGGGCTTTGAAGAAATTGCTCTTAAAAAATCTCTCCTCCCCTTACTGAGAGGTTTTTTTCCCTTCCAAAGCTACCAGTGTCTCAATGCAAGTAAGTTTAGCCAGGATGTTTCACAGATCATATATTTTGAAGAGGGTGTACCTGCTTCTCACTTTTGACCCTGCAAGCCTGCACTCAGGCATTAAGATTACAAGCTTACTCAAATGCAGCTTTTAAATATCCAAGTGAAAAGTGTGTGTGATGACGGTTCCTAGTTTCTGGTTAGGTCAAGTAGGTAAGATTTATGATCGTCTTCAGTTTTAATTTCCATGTTTCAAGTAAACACTTATTACTAGTTTTGTAAACAATGTGATGAATAAATGTGTTTCTGAGCTTTAGAAACTTCAACTTTTTTGATAATATTGGCTTTTAGTTTATTTATTTATTTTAAAATAAGTATAAGTAGATTAACTACTGCCAGTGTGAATGTTTGGATTTATTGATTTGACAGTTTAACATTGACCTCTTGTCTTGGTCAATATTTGCCTAGGAGGTTATTAAATTTTAGTGTCTTTTACAAATGTCAGCATATATATGGCAACTAGAACAGAAGAAAATTGCAATGCTAGAAGTTTTATTAACCAATAATGAAAGTTTGGTAAAACTAATTATTTTCAGGTTAAAGTCAAATTAATCAAACCACTAGGCTGCTTTTTTAAGAGTGGTCAAGCATCTTGACCTGCAATTTAGAGATGCTTAGTTTCAATTTACCTTAGTTTAATAAAGGAAAGCATGGGTGGGGGGAGGTGGGAGGGTGGGGTAGGGGAGAAGAACCAGCCAAGACATTTGATTTACAGTGGAATAAAACATTTTGTTTAACCACAGATTAATATATTTGTTTGGATGTGGAAGAAAAGCCAACTGAAGGAACGAAAAGAAAACCACAACTCTTTTCCTCTCACTTCAGCTAACAAACAGAAAAAGTAATGCTCTGAGCAGTGCTTGTTATTGCATTTGCTATATTTCACTAGACATATCCGGAAATTTCTCTTCATTATGGCAGTCTAATTTCGATGTTAAGAAAGTAGGGGCGAAAAAAGGGACAAACATTTATCTCCAGAGAGGAAACAACTGATTCAGCTGCAGCCAGCTGTTTCCATACATTTAGCAGAGTAAATTCCTCCAGGGCTCCCACACTGCTGACCTATAAAAGGTGAGTGCAAGTAGCTTCTCAAGGTGTTATCTTTCCAGGCTACACACAAGACTGTTAACAACATGAAAAAGGGAAATAGTTCCCTTTTTCTCATTGCTGGAGGACTTGTTTTCTTCTTTCTAACAGGTTTCTCACAGCTCTGCCACTTAATAAAAAAAGGAGATGGCACTGGTTCCCATCACACATTCTTCCCATTTCTCTGGGCATAGGTATTTAGCAAAAAGGAATGTTCCTCTAAAGTTTTGCCCAGCTCTTCTCTGACTTACTGCAGGACGGCTCATGCCATTCCACAGCTGTTGTCTTGTTTACATAGCATGGTTTAAATGGACATTCCCATCGTGGGACATATGGAGCATGGATGTTACATACTGCATTCTAGAATAAGGCTAGTTAAATCCCGTTTTTATGGCTTGAGTTTTCAAGTCCCTGTGACACTTTGCGGCAGGAGACTGACAGGAGGGACAGGTGTGTCGTGGCTTCAGCCTGGTGACAAGTTTTCACATTCAGCTGCATTCTTTCAGCAGCAAAGGGCAGAGCAGCTGGCAGCCCCCAAGCCTCCTTGCCTCTGCAGGAATGCCTGTGGCAGGGAGAAGAATGTGCTGCGTCCCTGCCCCGTCACGCAGCCGCATTCAACGCAGGCACGGCTGCTGGTCCTGCTGTCAGGTGAGGCCTCCCTTAGATGCAGCCTCTGCTACCCTGAATGGGGGCCTGGGCTCCTTACCTGGAGAGATGCTGAGCATTTTTAGGCAGTGAGCAGATCTCATAACAAAGAATATGCAAAAAAATAGGGCTTGCTGAAATCAGATCTCTTTTTGCAAACATTTTCAAGTTTGGAAATTGATTGAAAACTAGACATAGTTTATCATATTTGCTTAAACAGAGATTTTAATAGGAATATATTACACAAGTTTTTGTAGGATGAAAAGGATCCTTCTGAAGCCCATTCTGTCTGTGAGCAAGGTAAGTCCGGTAAGTGAAAATTCCTAGATACAGACATCCTTCGTGTGCCTACATTAGGAAGCTCTTTTGAGGAATAGGTATATAACAGAACTGAGAAATCCCAAAAACAAATAAAGAGTGGGCTTCTTTTGGTTGCATGGCAGCTAAGTGTGGATATTCTCAGTTCAGTTGAAGAAAGAACAGAGATAAGTTTCCCAGGCTCAGCCTGGAAGAAATTATCTCTGTTCTTTCTTCGACTGAACTGAGACTATCCACAGCTAAGGGCAACTGGATATGAAGAAAAGGGCTAAATTACACTTTGTACTATATGGATGTGCTATGGAGGAAAGTACATCCTCTCCACTCCCTCTCTCTCCCTCATTCTGCATCCCTCATGGTCTGCAGAAATGTTTCTTCACAGCTCAAGAGGAGGAGCTGGCACTGCTGGCCAGGTTGAGAAGTTTCTGTAGAAGCATAAAGCTGGGGTCAGCAGGCTGGGCATATATACTGCCTACCCTGGCAGAGCGGGCATAGGGAAGGCTCCCTGCAAGGCCCTTCCCCCAGCTTTCACCCAGGCAGTCCCTTTTCTTTCTCTTGTGCACATTCCTGGTGCTAGGGCAGTGAGCAGGATGAAGGACTGTACCAGATCCCTGTCCTAACTATTCAGGCTATGAACCCAGCCATAGGAAAAATAGTCAAGAAAAAGCAGGAACCAGTCACCGTCTTTGGTTGTAAAAGAGGAATGGTGTGAGAATCCAGGGTGAAGTCCCAGCCCCACACCCATCACATCAGCTATAGCCGGCAGGCAAGCACTCCTTGGAGCCTTTTCTTGCAGGATGTGTTATAGGTATTTCTGCATACAAGCTATTTCCTCTTTTTTGTTTTCGCCTTTGAAGGTCACTGTAAGGGTGAGCTGCGTCATTGCACAGCTCAGGAAAGGCAGGTGCTACAATTGCCTAGTCTAAAAAATCAGGCAAGAGCATTAGCTCTTTTGCAAGGAGAGCAAGCATCTGGAATCTTTCTCCTTCCACAGTAATCCCATTTGCTGTGAAATGATTGAACTCAGATCCCCGAATTTTCCTTGAAGACTATCTACGAGTACCAGCCAGCCGATCTGCAGCAATCTAGGGGGTAGGGGATATATAAATCTCCTACATTTATGGCCACCTTCCTCCCACCCTCCTCCAGAATCATATTCTCTCCCTTCCAGTCGCAGCAGCAGTGAGAGATGCCTCACGCCGTGGCAGGGGGGACACGGGTGTGATGCTGTGGTGTTGCCTGGTAACCACCTGCAGAGAGCACGGGAGATCAGGAGCCCGTGGTGCCGCACCTCTCAGACAAATGGGTGCCTCGCAGCTGGCCTGGGGATCTGCAGTGCTCAGCGCGGGCTCCTCCTGCGCAGCAGCTTCGCGCTGGGCCGGCTGGTTGGAGCGTTTGAGAAATTTGGCTCCTTTTCTCGTCTCTGCAGTTGATGTTGTGCCCCTTGAGCATGGCTTTGGAACAGTCCAAGTTCATAAGCACGATGCAAGCCTATTCTGCATAGATGGATGAGGATCTGACCCTCGACACCATGGCAGAAGGGCTCAATGGCACACGAACTTCTTTATTTATAAAAACATTCCTATTTGGTTATATTTATCATATAACTTTTTATGATGTTCTGAGAGTCTGTTATGTGATATACTTAAAATACATTTTGGGATTCTGACATATTTGGATTTGGTCAGATGTGGAGCTTGGCTCCAGATCAGAATCTCACTTACATTAAATCTAGTTGCGGTATGAAACCCTAGAACTAGGATTTGTATTCAAACTAAACAATACTAGAATCCTACAAGCAGTTCCTGTAAGAGCTCAGCTATATTTGGTGGCTACCTGAGCAGCTGAGGGCTTAAATAAAGCCAGTACTGCTTCTTGACTATTACCAGCATGATCAGCAATCTTGTCAAAAAGAAAAAAGAAATTAGGCTTATTTTTGAAACCTAACTGAAATATAGGCTTCTCCCCCCCCCAAAAAAAAAAAAAAATTATTCTTTAATTATTTGTAATTATTCTAAGACTTTCCTTTCTTGATTATTTTCTTAGCAATGTATGAGCCAACAACTTAAGGGGAAGAGGAAAGATGGCCAAAGCAACGTGAAGTATCATATATTTGATGGTGTTGAACACTGATACCAAATTTGTAGCTTAGCACATTACTGGCTTAAAACTCAGAAGGAAAATCCAAACCAGAATCAGAATGTAGCAGAACATTTATTTTGGCACACTGAACATGGAGGCACATATTTAGAACAGCTTGCAGAGGAAGAGTCACACCTTTAAAAAACAAAGCCTGTGTTCACACCTCACTTGTGAAAACTGGACCTAAAAGTAAAATAATGGTTTCACTACATTCAGCATTCTACAGCACATGGAGCCATCAAGAACTTCCTTAGTTCCTGGAAACTCCTACCTGTTTAAGACCTGTTCCTTACCATGATCCCTGCAAAGATGCAGGTCTGGATCATGGGGGCTCCTGACACTGTACCGGCTTCAGGGGCTTCCTCCCCACTTTCATACCCAGCCACATAATCCCATTTTGTTCCAGTAAGGAGGCATCCAGCCTTGTGCACCCAGACTGCCAAGGGAACAGGGTCATGGAAGGTAATCAGGCCATACACTTGAAAAGCACACTCCTGGTCTGAGCTAGACCATTAATGTCTGCCCAGCCTGATGGGGCAGCAGCTGATGAGCACTTCTTATTGTCACTGTAGGCAGGGGCATGGCCCAAAGGTGCCTCTTTCTGTCTCTGCCTCTCTGCTGGTGATCTGGTAACACAGTAAAACCTTAATGGTTCCTGCCTTCCCTCTCTGTGCTCAGTGCCACTGTACATACTGATATGTTTGTGAAGCTCTGCACGTGCCTATGAAGCACAGCAGGCAGTACGGAAATGCTCCGTGATCTTTTTGACAATTATGCCATTTTATTTAATAGTGCACTGGCTAAAGGCTGCCCTGAATGTTGCAGATAATTCCCCAATATTCCAGACTGGTAAATGAGGAAGAGTGATCTTGTTTCCTACTTTGGCTGCAGCCCAGGAGTGTCTTCTTCCCAGTCTGAGCTCCTCACAATGGCCAACAGGTCAGGCATGACAAGGCTCTGCATAATGATCAGACAAACCCAACCCCTCTGCCTCCTCATGTGCAAGAGGTGTCTGCCTGCCTTACTAAATGTGTTTGTGGTATCAGCAGCAGTGAGAACAAACTAGAAGGTAAATCATCTGTTTAACCAGGTGGTTGGGAAGAACTCAAAAAGCACAAATGTGGCAGGTCTTCATTAAAAAAGTGGTGGGTGTCTCTAAATCTTCAAAGCACATAAAACTAATTTATTTTCAACTTCACTAATGGTCTGAGACTTCAGCCGTCCCATTTTCAAACTCTTCTGAGATCTGGAGGACAAGAACTTTTCACATTCCTTCTCTCCTCTGAAGGAGCTGCCACCCATGGTGCTGTCTTGCAGAAAAGAACCAGGAGAAAGTGTTTCACTCTGAGACATTCCCAGATTTCTGGCAACACAGTCCTGCTCAACAGCTGAAGAAGGCACACCCAGGAGAAAAGTAAAGACATGAACAAAAGCCTAAAGAGGAAGCCCAGGGTATGAATGACTGTGTATTTTTACTTGAGGAGCAATAGCAGAGGCCAGGGACAAGTCAGCATGTTGGCATGAGGAGATGGCTCAGAAAGCTGCTTCCAGAGTCAGTTTTCGGTGGGCTGCCACGCTGTGTGCATGTGGCTGAGGTTCTTGGGTGCTGCTGGGCCCTGCTTGCTGCAGAGGAGCTGCCTGCAGCAGAGCACCCAGCCAGGGGCAGCCCTGCAGCACAGCCCTGCAGCTGCACAGCCAATGTGAGCCAAAGCTCTCACTTTGTTGGTGCTCACAAGGCCACTGTTAACAGGAGAGGGGGAAAATATGAAAAAAGAGTAAAAAGCAAACAGTAATGTGGTAATTTTCCTCTCAGCACTGGGACTATTACTGGTGTCCCTGTATATAGCTCACACAGCCCCTTTATTATGTATACCTTTGAAGCACTATCTTTAAAGATAGGGTCCATGTTGTCTCACCCTCCAGTGCTGTAACTTTTCCAGATGGAATAATACTTTATTTAAGCACTCCTTCATTTCCCTCTCTGCTACTTCTCTCACCTGGGAAATAAAGGTTAATTGACCATGTGCAATTACTGATTCATATCACAGGCACATGAGATAGCTGGGATTAACTAACAATCATTGCAAAAAATGGCAATGACTACGCTAGAAATGCCTTGTAATCCTCACACAAACCTAGAAATTGTGACCAGCCTACTAGCCAGGTAACTGTAAACTGTGCAGTCATTCAGACATTTCTGGAAGCTAGCTACATGCAGCTAAAGAAGTCATATATGATAAATTGCAACATCCTCAAAATCTCAAGTGTTAAGTGCCTTCCTTGTAAGATTTCTAAGCTATGGTTAATATATGCCCAGATCATTTTCCTTTAAAACTAAATTCCATGCAAGTGACCTATCCTCCTTCTCCTTAGTATTCTGTTCCACTTTGTTAGCAATTAGTACTATAGAAAAGACATCTTTAGTCCAGAACAGATTTCCAACTCATTTAACAGTTCATTGTTGGATAATGGAAAAACAATTTAATCAAAGGCTGGAGCTAAATGGTTCATCTGAGTACAGAAATGCTGTTTATTATTTTGGAGATATGTAGAAATGGCATTTGATAGCTCATGCCACCATTTCAAGAAGGAAACAGAACATAAAGCTGGGTATTAACCCCTCATTCTGCCTGCCACAAGCAGCATCCATGCCCATGGACTGAGACTGAACTTCATGGGAAAACACTTCCTTTCCCAAAAGGACCCACATGAAGCCATCTACTCCAACAGGGCTGCACAACCCTACAGCCCACAGCACTTTTCCGTCAGTGCTAGAGCTGTAACTTGTGAAGTACTTAAGGATTAAAGACACTGTGGGAAAAAAAAAGGGTTGTATTTTTCAAGCTCAAAGAAGGCTAATAAATAAATGAATCTTTATAGGATTCTTAGAACATCATATGGCTTCAGGCAAGTACATGTTCCTTTTCAGATCAAAACAGAGGGGAAGCATTTTTGGTCTCTGAATGAAAATGGGTTTGGAGAGGAAGCAAACAGCATCTCTTAAATGGAAGTGAAAAAGAAAACAGCACAAAGAGCCATATGCCTGGCATCCTTGAGAGTCCTCAAGAGGGGAGGGAGGGAGTCGTGTTAGAAGGGTGAGATGTGGTCTATGCTTGTGTAGACTGGGAAATAAGAAAATAGCTTCAAGAGGTAAGAAATGTCAAAGAAATAAAATAGGTATGTTAAAAGAGGTGTTAAAGAGGATTATTTCCCTCAATGTATTCCCTGAGATCCTATTTAATATTAATGGGACTTGAATGCACAGCTCATGAGGAAAGAACAGTGATCTTTGTGGCTTTAAATAGGATCCTACAAAATTCACATCAGCACAAGAGGTAGACAAAACAAGTTGCTTAAGTGCTTAAAAAATGCAGGCTTCAGATGCACAGAATAAGCCATCGGAAAAACAAAATAAGATCAATAAAACAGAGGAAATAAAGAGTTGATGTGAGAGTCATGCCCCAAATTCAGGTAACTTCTTTGCCTTTGGCAGATCTCATTGACCTGTGGCAATGCCATCAGAGACCTGTGAGAAAACAAGGAGCTCCTGCCAACAGATAGCTGTGAACACACATCCCTTTCCATCAGCACATCACTGTTTCATACAGCCACCATCACAATAAGTCAAGAGACAGCACTTCAAACATTTGTACTGAACTACAATCCTTCTCAGAGTGTTCAGGAAGATGTAACAGGTCTGTCTTCAACGGGGGTTTGGCAGCAGAGCTCTGCAGAGACCTACAGAGCTTGGATGGGGTGGCATTGCAGCTGCAGCCGGAAAGAGGACAAACTGCTGGAAAGAAGGATGCTGTCTCTGAGCTAAGGGGAAGATGAGACAAGCCTTTCATTGGGGGAGGATCACAGGAGCCACAAGAGGAAACAGTGAAGGTGTGACATAAACACAGAGGGTGATTTTGATGGGTCCCAGCTCCTGACTGTAATAAATCAGTACATGTTAGCATCAAATCTGGAAGAAGCAACATTCAGGCAGACTCCTTTGAAGAGGTGATTGCTCCAACATGCTGTGATTCAAAGGGGTATGAATGGCAGCAGCAGCAAGCCTGCCCATGGCTTATCTGCATTTCTTTGTCAATATATCTTTTCAAATCAGCTTCTAGTGAGAAAAAAACAAGAACAAAAACCAAAACCCAAACAAACCAGCCTTCAGATAAAAGCACTAGGGCAGATGCAGCTCCCTTGAGAAGCAGAGCAGGAGTTTGATTATGGTTGAGCATTGAGGAGCAACTAGACTGCAGCACAGCTACCTAACCAAGAGGCTGCAAAGGCCCTTGGATTCTCATATTGGTCCAAGAAACTTTACATCACGGTCGTAGCTCATGAAGTTTAACAGTTGATTTATGGTATGGTTTCAGAACTCTTCACTCTTTTAGAAGTGCATGGGACTTTTCCTATAAATGTAGATTGAGAAGAAGGCTTTGGAGTGTTTTTTACACATTGTAATCACATAGAGGCATGCTATCACTTGCAGAAAAAAAAAAAATATCCCTCTCTTTACGTGTGTATATATATATTTATATATCCCCCATTTTATTTTAAGCATATGGGCTGGTATTCCTGTGGGTAAACCACTTAAAAATTAGTTCCAGAACAGACACATTAATGGAGACTCAAATAACTAAAACGTAAAGTACAGCTGAGGAAATCTTGGCAGCAAAATATTCGAGCATCGCCAGAAAAAGTAGATTCCTACCTTACAGCCAAATTTCATTACCTTTTGATGACCAATACTACCAGTTTGCTTTGGTCTTAGAAACTTTTAAGAATTTCTTATGTTCTGGAGATCAAGGTATCATTGCTTGCAGTCGTAACACGTAGAAGTGTGACGCTGTGAGACTTCACTGGTTGAGTTGGGGTCAGCTGAGCCCGATGCCCGGCTGGGGCATTTCCCAGACTTGCCCGGGGGTTTGCAATGGGTCTGTCAGGAGCAGCACAGCCTGCCAGCACTGCTCCTGTGGGCACTGCTGCTACCATGCTGCTTCCAGCTCTCCCCACGTGGCACAGAGCTGACAGGTGCTCGCTCACAGCCATTAAAGATTCCAGGAGGCATTTTATAGATGAGTGAGCTGTGGATGCCTATTTGCTGGTTTCCTGCGGGAAGCTGCTCTGATGCCGGATTTTATATTCGTCACAAAGTTCATTGGAAAAGGTATCTTCACTTCCTTTCTGATCCTTTTGCAAAGCATCTGCTATATTTCATGCAGGCTACAGCTGATTTCTTTGGAAGGGAGTGATTCCTACATAGGATTTACACATGACAGCAGCAGGCAGAGAGAGCATTGAGGGGCAGGCTTAATCCTCAGCTGTGCTCCAGCTGATATCAAAGAGCTTTTATATTTAATAAGTCTCAAGCACTTAAAATCACAGAGGACAGACAAGTACAGAAAAATACAGCAGAACCAAAGTATCCTCAAGGGCAAGATGAAACAGAAAATTAAGAGCCCAAGATTTCTTAAATGAGTAGAAGTCCATATTCAATAAAAATGAAGAATTATACACAAATCATCCTGCTGTTTCAGAAGGATAGTTTATCTAAATATGATGTCAGGCAAAACCCACTGGAGTGCTGATGTTGAGTAGGTATGTGTCAGAAAGCAGACATACAAGTAAGTACCCTGGGAGAGGACTTCTCCCCAAACCTTTTTTTCCTCTCTTTGATTCAGGAGACTGAACCCCAAAAATAATAGATCCTTCTCCAGAGAGCCTTTATGTGCTCTGCTACTCTGCTCACCCACCTGGCCTTCCACATCAAGCAGAAAATACTTCAGTTGCTGTGATCAAAACATTCCCTTTCCTGCCTCACTGGGGGAATGCTACTCCCAAAGCCCACTGGGGTTGTTTCTGTCCCTCTAACACAAGGACTGTTTTAATTTTAGACTTAAGCTGCTATTAACCAGCAACATCAGAAAGACGTTTTTAGAGGTTTTAAGCAACCCAGAACAAAGCTCTCAGCTGGAAGACACTCTTTCTTAAGTCCATATAACACTTTCTTGCTACAAGAGATTTACAGCCCTGTGTGCAGGGAAATCTTTCCACATGTGAGAGGCACCATCTTCATCTTAAGATCTGCTGAGCCCAGACAAGATGTCTTCATCATGTCCTCCAGTTAGCTGGTAAAATACAAGCCTTAAAGTTCCTGTATCTCCTCACAGTCCCTTTATATATTAATATCAAATCTTTTGTGTCACCATCATAGATTTTTTATGCCTCTCTGCTTTTTCATCCATAATGCTACCACCCCCACCATCAAAGCCTATCCATTCTCTTCTCTTGGTCCTACTTCTGCTCCATCAAGTAACAGCATTTAGGAGCACTGTTCTTAACAATAAAAGGCTGTAGTAAATTTTGTTTCTTCATATTTTCCTCATTGTTGCTTTCTGCAATGCTAATGTAGGGTTACCCCCCTCCTCCAACTTTCTCCTTTTATCAGCCCTCACCAATACTCACATTTGCTGTTGATCTCATATGAGCAGTTGCCAATATATTCCTGCTCACCTATGAAGACAGGGTCTCAGAACTCCCTGAGAGACTGAGACAGAGAGAGCATTTAACTCACATATAACTTTCAGTTGACTGCTTTAGACAGTGCAGTCTTGGAAAGTTAGAGGAGCAGGAAAGTTGGTGTTGACATCTAAACAGACATCTATAATGCAGCAGTGCAACTTTCTGGAAAGCATACATGTGGAGGGCTCTGGGTGAGAAAGAAGCATATCAGGGCTGTGGAAAATGGAAGCCCTGCAGGAGAGCTCCAGGACTGAGGAGCATGAGTAATACCTAGGATGGTAAATTGAGACATTTCCTAGTAGTCCCTCTCTCCTTTATGTCAGTACTGACTAGGTTAGACCTCCATAGCCAGAATTATCATCAAGACTTAAATTTTCTTACAGGCACGGAAAACAGGGAAGACAAAATAGTACAACTTTACCTTTGGCATAAAAATAATACAACTAGCATAAAGAATATGACAGCTACAAGTCTATGACAGCAATTTGAGGAATCTATGCCCCTGAACGATTCAGTAAAGTCTCTGGCAGCTGGCGGCCTGATAGAGCTGAGATGATGCAGACACAAGGCTGGGACCTGTAATCCCAAGCAGCCAGGCTATTTTATTGTGATTATTCTTGTGAAATCTACAGGACATCTATGGATTCTTTAGCTGATAGCATCTCCTGACTGGCCTCCTTTATCTCACTACTCACGGCAAGAAAAAATGTCCTAAATGTTGGTGATAAGGTTTCAGACACTTCTCTGACCACAAGCTTAATTTTTTAACTCTGCAGCTCTCAAAGGCTGTGCTCAAATATCTCAGATCTGTAATTTTCATAATTACTTAAAATTTGTCTAGATATTGTCTAGGTATCTTACCCCATCCTCCTTCTCCAATAATTTCACACGGAAGAGATCACAGTGATGTTCATAGATGGAAAGACATGAGAAAGAGACCTCTAATACTGATTTTTGGAATAAGCCTCAATGGTTGACCATCCCATTCCCTACAAAGCACCCTTTAAAATCTTAAAATTTGTAGCCTTCAAGGAATTGTGACTTTTTTCCCCTCCTTTCTCTCTGTGGAGAGAAAAAGAAGTCTAGAGAGTGACCAGGGCAGGAGCTCTGGAAAGCCTGCTGACCATCTCCTTGTGCTCCCACTCTGCAGAGTGGCAGATTGAAGCTCATTGCAAAGAGAGGGAAAGTGGGTGAT
>WBNO01014770.1:0-11670 GCA_013400575.1 Peucedramus taeniatus
AATTCAGTGGCAGGAAAAAACAAGCTGGTTCTTTTAGTACTCCCACGTCCTTTCGGAGCGGTGTCCTTGGACCAAACTGTCCTGTTCACTGCTGTTCCCCAGGAGCAACCTGCCGCCCCTTTTTTTTTTTTCAGTCAAGCACCCATAAGTACCCAGCAATTAGTTACCTAGCAAAAACACCAGGAAAAAATTCCACAAACACAAAAGAAACCGATCCAACCCCCAACACCAAGAAATTCAAGACAGAAAGGAAAAAGCATAATCAGTATCTACTTTCTTTTCTAGATATGTGGTGGAACTCATACATTTTTTCAAATATTTCATTGTGTTGCTTTCTTGGTCTTTTGACCTAGACAAAAGTCAAACCATTGGCCTCCCTTGGGAAAGTGTGCAATGCACATACTGAAATATGTATATCTTGACAAAAGTGTTGTTGAACTTCATAAATGCAACAAAACAATGAGAACAGAAAGATAAAAATCAGACTATTAAGTTGCAAGACAGCATTCTCTTATAACTCCATAAAACTGCAGGATTTGAGCATTTGTGCCTTATGTATCTTGGAAAAATATTTTCCAATTATAATAATTTGACCTTTTTATGTTTTGTTAGCATTGTCACTCAGTCTTAATGTCTCTTGTTTACAGCAACAGTATTCAGTAAGGGAAATACAAAGTGGGCATATAGATAGCAATGAGAAATATAAAAGTGCTTTGTAAATCTAATCATATTTCATGTTCTTTTGAAAGGTATGTAGAATTCTTTAGCTCAGTGCCTTATTCCCTTGAAGGCAATTTTACCAAGGCTATGAATTCAACTGAATTATTTCAGTTTAAAATGTACAAAAGAACTGTTCACTGATTATTCTTCACTATATATTTTTAAATATTTTTGTCTGGGGAAAGAAAAGTGTAAATCATTACTTTATATGGAGCAAACTCATTAGATCCTCAACTAGAGCTTTAGTGTCTGCAGTCCCATTATCTCATCAAAATATAATTTTGATTGCCATCATGCTATACAGGGTCTGCTTTGCCACTTCTGCCTTTCTTGCATATAAAACAGGACTCCATGCAATGTGGCTTTTGGCCAGCATTGATATGCAAGCAGAGATTCAGATCACCCGCAACCCTTTTGGAGATGTGCATTAATGGGCAATCTGAGGCAGAAAGGGGAAGCATCTTGCTGTAGTTTGCGAACAGATTGTCTCAGATGGAATGAAAACTTGAAAAGTCCAAATTTCCAGACTCTAACTTGTTCCTGCAGCCTGCATCTCCTTACATGGAATTATAGATTGCTGTGGAAAAGCTTGCAAAGAAGGGTAAGAAATAAAACTGAAATGAAAAAATGTCAGATATTTTCCTGATGCTGAGCATAAATAATAATGCAAGACTAATCAGTGATGTTGATATTCAGAATTTTTGGAGCCTCTGTTGATTTTAAGCAGCTATCTTGCCCTTTTTGTTATCATACAGACCACACAAATAAACAAAACTTCATTAATTCTATCTATTCAGTCTTTTGCATTCTTTGTTGTGTACTGTGCTGTCAGTGGTTTAAGAGGGGACTCCTCTACAATGTTTTGTCTTACCAGATGTGCATGTCCTTACAAATAGAAAAGATGAGAGACTGAGTTTCCATTCCTTTCTGCTTCAAGTAAAAAAAAAAACATGGGTATTTTTTGTCCTTGAAATCAAAATCACTAGGCAAATAAACTGAGCTACACTGTTGGAAATGTTAGTCTGTGTTTTTGAAGTTTCATACCAACTATGCTGATGATGTGATACCAGCATATAAACACAGGGAAAAAACCCTGTAAAAGCAGCTTGGTCTTTAGTGATATGAATGTCTTTTGTGCTTTATTACCATGTCCCACTAATTTTCATTCCGCTTTCCTAGATTAATAATAATCACCACAAAAATCATCATTCTCTACAGAAAACTCCGAGGGCAACACATGTGCAATGACTATATCTGTCTGGGCTAAGTATTTACCAAGGTGATAAAAATTGTCATATCCTCTCAAGCAGGACAGTAACCAAAAATTAGTTTCCTAATGACTGGCACAGTCTTCCATCTGGAATTAAAGATAAAATAAGACAAAGCTTTTTGCTTTGGCTAGCTTATGGGGGAAGGGTTTGATGTAGAGATTAGGCTACAGAAGACAGTCCAGGATACTTTTTGACTCAGCTCCTCTTTTGGAACATTTTCTATGTCTGATGTAGGCATCTTCTTGCTCAGCATTCTTCTCCCTTTTGGATCCCTAATTTTTCCCATGATGTTTTGCATCTAGAGTTGAGATTTGTTAGGAGACTAAAATTACACTCACTTTTTCCAGGTCTAAGTTATTTTTACATCTCACACTATTTTCAGTAGATGAAATTCTTTCTTTGTACCTCAGCAAAGACAAAATCCTCACCCTGGCTCTTTTCTAGCAATTAAAATCTTGTCTACAGTAGGAAAAGCCTGAAACAGCTTCCTATCAAATATTTGGTCTTGGTGGGGAAAATAGCTACATGTACTTGTACCTAATATATCAGCAATCCACCATCTCTTTGGCAACATTACATAAACCAGTGTTGAGGTGCACATTTTATTTAATTTACCTTCCTTCATTCTGTATTGCTTTGGTCATCAGTAATGGGTTGACACTGGCCAGATACCAGGCACCCTGAAATCCATTCACTCACTCCCTTCTGCAGCTGGACAGAGGAGAAAAAAATTTAAAGAGGGTTCGTTGAGATAAGGACCAGAAGAGAGATCACTCATTAAATACTATAATGGGCAAAACAGATTCTAATCAGAGATATAAAATTAATTTATTGTTAACAAAATCAGAGCAGGATAATGAGAAGAAAAATAAGACGTCAAAACCATCTTCCTCACACCCCTCCCTCCTTCCAGTACTACCTTCCAGCTTAGTGGCACAAGGAGACAGGGAATGAGGGTTATGGTCAGTTCAACAGCTGTGGCTTCATCCCACTACTCAGGGGGAAGAGTTGTTTGCCTGCTGCACCGTGGGGTCCCTATCACAGGAAACAGTTCTCCATGAACTTCTCTGACATGACTCCATCTCACAAGCAACAGCTCTCTGTGAACTGCTGAAATATGAGTCCATTCCCTGGGCAACAGTCCTCCCATAACTGCTGCAGCATGGGTCACTCTTCCACAAGGTGCAGTCCTTCAAAGGTGGTCCAGTGGGATTTCCTCTCGCTGTTGGCCTCCCACAGGATGCATGGAGCCTCCTCAAGGCGTCTAGCCACTCTGGTGTGGGCTCCTTCATGGACTGAAGGTGTACCTCTGCCTCCCTGTGGTCCTCCATGGGCTGCAGGGGCACAGCTGCTTCACCATGGTGTTCACCACAGGCAGCGGGAAATCTCAGCTCCTGTGCCTGGAGCACCTCCTCCCTCTCCTTCACTGACCTTGGTGTCTGCAGAGTTGTTCCTCTCACATGTTCTCATTCTGCTCTTCTCTGGCCACAATGAAACTGTGCAAATAACTCTTTTTTTCTTTCTTCTTAAATCTGTTATCAAACAGGCATTGGCACCATTTCTAATTGGCCCAGCCTTGGCCAGATGCACATCTGTCTTTGCAGCCACCAGGAATTGGCTCTGCTAATTGGCTCTGTACATGAAGGAAGCTTATAGTAACTTCTCACAAAAGCCACCCTAGTAGCCCCCCTGCTACTAAAAACCAGGTCATGGAAACCCAATACATCCATATATATAGCAGTTCTGTAACAAAGAATATGCCATAAGGAATTGTACAATATGTATATGACATTGTGCTGTGAGTGGTGAAAAACTTGAGGCCAAGCAATCATTAGTTAGAAATTAGTTAAGAAGCACTGCTTTATTATCAACGGTGATGAGAGAGACAGGGAGACTGTGAGATGGTCAAAATAATCCAAATTTATTCTTGATTACCCATGCTTATATACTACTATTTCTACTATTTTAGGAGGGCTAGTAATGTTTTACTACAATGATGGGGTTAATCATTACATAAACAAACGTCTGCATTTTACAATATCTCTTGCTTGCAGAAGTCTTGATGCAATTTTCTTTTCTGATAAGTCAGTCTGATTTAATCTTCTTGCAATCTTCAAAGCTGTTTGTTCTTGCCAAGGCATCCTAACTGTTAAAGCTCTTATGCTAACCAGGTCCAAAGTCCATCATCTGACTTGTGTGTCCCAATACTTTATCTTTTTTTAATTGCTTCTTATAGCCCTATCATTAGGATTCAAGTTCTCCTTTTATTGAAACAATTGTTTTTAAAAATGAGAGATAGTCGTGTAGCACTTTTTGTAACACAAGAAAACATTCCAGTACTTGATGATGGATGAGGAAATTAGGTATTAACAGCTATACAGATGCCCGTCTCTAGGCAAAAGGAAGCCAGAACTTGTAACTGAACTCTTTCTGTATCACAAAAGTGATATTCTCATATGCTTTGTTACCTCCTGCACTGATAAAAGATCTAAACTTTGCTGAACACAACATGAGACTTTATTACTGCCTTTAGCTACTTCAACATGCTGAAGGGATAGAAAGTCAGAAAAAACATGCAATGAAGGATAACTTGAATAGGGCAACTAAAGATTTTATGTTTATATGCCATAAATATGCTTTTGTCCTAATCAGTATTTTTGATTACTGCATCTTGGATAAAGGTGTAGCATTGGTAAAAGAATGAAGAGGAGGATTCTGGAGACTGGGAAAATTTTAAAAATGGAAGAAGAAACATTCATAACTTGAATCTGTACAAAAAGGCATATAAAAAGGAATTTTGAAGACATGGACAAATGACAGTCATAGATGTGAAGTTTTTCAGAATTTAGCTGAATCAAGACCCTAAGCTTTTTCAAAGGCTTTAAAAATTAAATGAAAGAGTGAGGACCTGAAAATCTGCTACATTGATAGTTAAATTGAGATTGCCACCAAATTGGTGTAGGAGAAGGAAACTACAAAAGAGCTTCTCCTCATCTTCTAATCCTTCTAATCCCAGATCCTGGTAACAACCCATGTGGACAAGATAGCCTTCAAACTGCAGAAACATACTGGAGAGGAGGCTGAAGCTGATGGTCTCCACAGATACCTACAGAGAAGGCTGGTATGGAGGCGGAAAGTTGTTTCTAACAGCTACCTCTAAATAATTAGCTGACATATTTTAGGTATTTTTGTAATAGAAAAAACTGCTTTATTAACGGCTCTCTGTATATGAATTAATAACAGATTTTGTAATTTCAGGCATATGTTTACTGTTCTTCCAGAAAATTGCACTTAGCTGCAATTTATGTGTATGTATCTGTATGTGTATTTTGTGGTCTCTGCTATTTTCCTACAGTACCTACCTACTTAGCTATCAATAAAACACCTGGAAATAATCATAACACTTGTATTATTCAATTTTCCACCAAAGAAACTGCTAAAATTTGTATTGGAAGATGTCCAATGTTTAACTTAAAAGAGACATTTGGAGCAAGAAGACCAACAAAATGTGTTGTAATTGAATTAACATTTTTAGTCACCCAACATTGATGTCCTTTAATTTCTAATACTCACTTTTAAAATGGCATGTTGATGTGTTTGAGAAATGATAGTATGCAGATGTAATAGATCAGGTCTCTCTTTGTTCCAGTGAAGTGGTGAGGTCCAGCAGTTTGATATCTAGCAGTTATTTACCTTTTATTTCACCTCCTGCCTGTTGGCATTCTTTTTGTTAATAAGCTGTTTTTTTTTAATTTTAATTAGTAAAAATGAAAATGAAAAACTATTAGTAATTATTTCTTATTGGTGGAAGGGGATTGTTGGAACTCTTAGAGGAGAGAACTCCTTCCAGAGAACACTCTTCAATTTGTCTCAAACCAAGACACATCCCTCCTGACAGAGCAGATAACCTTATTTCTAGAACTTCCTAATGTCTGATACATCTTTGCTCTTCAAGCTTAAGTAAATTTTTTTTCTTTCATGGGTGCAATGAAATATGTTATGCTCAAATATGCCTTCCTGATGATTTTTATAACAATATTGCACTGACTGACAATATAACACTTCATTTATAATAAATCTGAACAAAAAGTAAATGTGTTCTACATAATCCTTTCTAACCTCTAAAGAAAGATGAACATGAAATGCTAGGATATTTTCCTTTGCTTGAAAATCATTAATATCTAGCATGTTGGAAAAGCTATGTACAATCATGTAGGCATTCTGGCTGCCTGACTGATGATCTCTGATGTCAGGCCATCTGAGGTCACAGTCTCAATGATGTGTGGAATATAACAGTATTAAATGTAGTCAGGTGATTCACAGTATAATTGTTGTTATTCTGCAAAAAGGCAGAGATTCAATTAAACCACCAATGATTTTACATTTCAATGCTAGATATAGATTTTGTGTTGTGTTTTTGTCTGCTTGTTTTTTCAAATGCACTGCAGAATTCTGTTGTTCAGGCAATTGACTTAGAGAGTCAAATTATAAGTTGAATATTATCTTGTTCTGCAGTAAATTATATGCATCAGCCGATGCCATTGATTGATGATCAGGGACTACAAGGTGATAATTTATAGGACAGAACTGCCATATTCTGGTTGTACTTTTTTAAAAGGAGCTTGTGGGTATCTGGATTCATAAAATGAGGAAAGATTCCTAGGCTTCTCACTTCAGTTCTTTTTATAGCCAACAGAGAAGAATGGTAATTGTTTCTCAAAATGGTCTCCTTTTATTTTTAAGGTTGTGCTTCACTTTCCAATTTATTTGGTTTGTAGAATGAGGGAGTTTTGTATGAAACAGATAATGCCTGAAAGAAATGTGACAGGGAGACTGGTCACTAGGACAGACAAGTGCTAGTAAATTCATATACTACTCCATTGTTTGGCTATAGCCTTGTTCTGAAAAAGATTATGTGTAGCACGTAGATGTTCTCTCGTGTTCTGTTGGTTGATTGTTTTGAATAGATCGTTGCATCGGGAAGAATGTATGTTGTGAAGCAGAGGATTAGTCAATACCTTTTCCTGTCTCCCACCTGTGCTTGTGGTACAGCAAGGAAAGAAATTGTCTGAGTGCATCATCTGGCTTAACTCCTCATATTTTCTGTACAGAAATAAGGAGGTTTCACAAAAGATTTCTTTTCCCTCTTGCCATTTCTGTATAATAGCATGATGTATGCCGTGATTCAGCTTCACATTAATATTACTATGAAATTGCTTTATATGATATTATAGAAGAACACTTAAATCAGGGCATGAAAGTTTAATTTTGGAGGCCACCTGTGGGTGGCTACTGACAGCTTCCCCGGGCAGGTGCTGTTGGGGTGCCTGCAGCACCACAAGCGTCTCCACTTCGGGCTACGATGGCAACTCCCCCAGCCCAGCAGACGCCCGAGCCCGGAGGGTGTAATTGAAGCCTCACCAAAGAGACAAGAGGGCTCTTTGCATGGTAAATCCAGCAGGGTTTATTGAGGGCAGATCGAGGGTCCAGGTAGGGAGAAGGTAAGAGGAACAGGTGGGAGCAAACATGAACACAACCTCTGCTGAAGGGAACCAGAGGCAAAGGGGGAAGACGGAGGAGGGCCTGGGTGCCTAACTGGGAGAAGGCAGGAGGGGTCAGGGTACAAGCAGTCCAATGGAGAGAGGGTCTAGGGGAGGAACTGGAGTGGAGTGATGCAGGTGGAACCAATAGTAGAGGAGGGAGGGAATGGTCTTTTGGGGAGAACCAATGGAGAAACTATGAACACAGAACATACTAGAACTGAGGAGTGAACAACAGCTGACAGGCAGGAGTTCTTTTGCATAGAGACGCAGGGGATCTTGGGAGATTGTTCTCCTTTCTCACCCTAAGTTAAACGAGGGTGTCCTCCCAAGGCATTTTTGCCCTGTCTTCTCCAGGGCTATCTCCCATAGTTGGCTGCTCAATTTTTTGTTCTCTGTAGGAGGTGTCTATACTGTTCTGGACTAAAAATATTAGAGGCCTACTAAGTAGGAAAGGTTTTATGCAGAAGTGCACCTGCTTGTACCAGCTTTGAATTCAACTAAAAACTGGTAAAACAATTCCCCATTGGGGAAAAAAGTGTATTTCTTAGAAATCTGTTTCCAAGGCAACTTTTCCATGTTTTGTAAAATGGACAGTGAACTGCATCAGTGAACTAGTTGGAGACAACACACTAGTGCCTTTCCTGTGTGACTGAAATGAAACTTTTAAGGTGTATCTTATAAACATGATTCTTTTAAAAAAAAAAGTTTTTTTATTCCCATTAGTCATAAAAGTTTAGGATTGTATTGCCAGGTTTACAAATGAAAATCAAAATGTTACAAACTTCTTTACAAATTTTCTACTACATGTTGTTTTAAGATAACTTGAATTTCCAACATGACAAAAATGTAGCTCTGAAAATCTCTGGTGAATATCGCTGGTTGTGTGACCAATATCAAGCCCAAACTCAATGCTATCCTCTGGCTTGGAGACAGTTTGGACATCATATCCTGCATATCCCAGACAGCCTTTTCCATGTCAGAGATCTTTTCTAGCACAAATCTCCACCTCTGTGTACAGAACTACAGCATTTTATTCAATGAAAAACATCACTCTCAATTTTATTTCCTTTAGTCTGAAGTACCATATGGAATTTTTGGTGAACTAGAAAATGGGTACTGACCTGACTGAAAGTTACAGGTTAAAAAACCTTTTTAGAAAGTTTTTTATTTTTATGAAAAATTGATCAGAAGGTTAAAGTGTAGTTTTTAAAAAAATATTTATTTTATCAACAATTTGAATTTCTAGTTGTTTGTTTATTTTTTTTTTTTCTTTTTAACGTAAATTTTATATTTTTCTTCTGATTAGGCAAATTTCAGTTTCTAGTTTTGGAATATACAGATAGCTTTCAAAAATTGGCTGAAAACTATTTGAAGTATAGTTTGCAGGCAGTCATACTTTTTATCACTGGACACAATAATGCAAATACACTCGTACAGATCAGGCTTGCAGAATCCTACTTTAAACTGTGTTGCTGACTTTTTAGTTTACTCAGATGCATAATTTTATTTTTTCAACAATTTTCTAACCTATTGTGCTTGTTAAGACAATTTAAGTTCAACTGGTTGAATCATCAGTTGATATAACTCAGGTTCTCATAGCAATATTAAGATAAAACAAGCTGATACCAAAATTCTAGGAGTGAAAATAAGAATGCTTGAAATTTCTTACATACTTTATTCTGACTTCAGTTTTTAACTAAAGTATAGTTCAGAGAAAGGGAAAGGCAAGAAAATATTGCATCTACTTGGACAACAACCTTTACATTAACATACCTATTGGAGCTTACAAATTTAGCTTGTAAGAATAGACATTCTTGTGTGAAGTTTGAGAGATTTATATATCTGTCTGGGATCAGCTCTGACTAAACAGTTGGATGCTGTGGAAACCTAGACATAAGCGGATCCGCCTCTCTTGTCCATACCAAATACCTGCAGTGTTGCTCAAAACTGTCAGACATTTTCCAGCTTTTAGACTTCATACTGGCTAATAAGACTGCAATACCTTTCCTGTAATGCAGCACTGTCCAGAACTATTTTTATGTATGTTGAAATCTTATCTAAAATTAAATTTTACTATGCTAGATGTAGTAGCAAAATTACAGTCAGAATAGTATGGGCATACATGCTATGGGTATTGCCCATAGTGTACAAATTAAGAAACACAGAAGCTCCTTGAGGGAACTCACGTTCCAGACCTGATTTCCTCCCCCAGTTTCTCTTACAAATCCAGTTATTCAAACAAATGCCCTATATCTCTGGACAAAAGATAACAGCTAGTTTTGTGGCCCTTGCTATTCTGACTCCGCAGCAGTGAATAGTACTATCAAAAATCAATTCCAACAGCCTTTAAAGATACTTATGCCAAATTTTATTACCCAGGTAAAAATGGCTTATTAATTTTATCTAATTTTCAGGAAAAAAATAGAGAAATATATTAGTAATATGAACTTGGTAGCACTGGGGAAGGCTAATCAAGTAAAAATGACCTATGTTTTCTTAAAACCTTTGTTGTCCAAGTTGCTATCTAAAATATGATTATTGGATGTTGAATGTCAAAGCAAATTTTGGTTGGCTGAAATTAAGCCTTATTCAGATTGTACTTTTACTAAATGCTCCATGACAGAAAGCATACTTTAGCACAGAATAACCAAAGATTCTTTGAAATTGTACCGTCCCAACTTTATCTTGGAATAAATATGCCAACAATTCAGATGCCTCAAAGGCATTTTTATCAACTGCCATGATCAGATTTTTTTAAATTCACAGCTAAAGGCTTCTCAGTTTTATTAACTGAGACAGGAAAAAAGTGCTGTGGCATTGGAGTCTCTGGGTGGGCAAGGATAGGTTGGATTCAGTCTACACAGAGACCCTCAGCCAATGCCATTTAGCTCTAAATCCAGATGTATCATTGGCCAGAGAGCTGGATGGGGCTAAGACCTCAATGAATCTCATGTGTAATTGGAGCTCCTATAAAAGGAGCTGGAGGAATAAACTCGATGCTGTTTGTCACAAGAACGCTGGAGTATGAGTCTTTATCTCTGACCCACACCCCTCACTCACATTACAAAGCGCCATTTTAATACCTCGATGTTAACAGAGCAGTTCTTTATTATTGTTCTTTACTGTAAAGCTGGAACACTATGCTTCAACAAGTATAGTAATGTTAACTGACTTGGCATACAAACAACTGTAGTGTCTCTTACACTGTAGGATTTAAAAATAATACTACTACCATCTTCTGTTCCCCTGGAAATTCTTATCACTTCGCCTCTTAAGAAATTAACTTTTGATTTGTAGCTGTCAATTGAATGTGTGCATGAACACACATACATGTAATTGGAAAGAGGAAGAGTAGGGCTTACTGATGAAAGCTCCAGCAATGTCTGCGTGCATTGAAAGTTGATCTCTGTCTCTTTGGCACACATATGACTTCCATTCTTTTGATATTTAAGCACCTGAGAAATTTAATTTGTATATGCTGGTAGGTAAGCCCTTTATCCCAATGTTACAACTCAAAAACTAAGGCACAGAGAGGTTAAGTTACTTGCAAATATGTTATGAATGTAAATTAATGATGAAATCTTTAAATAAGAGAAAAATGCACAGATAAACACAGTAGTAATTTGTTTAATCGCTAACACATTGGTGAAATGCAGAGCCCACAAGATAATTTTAGCTGTCTATTCCTGCCTAATTCCATGGAATTTAGCATCAGAGTGTCAATGTGGAAAGCTGATTGAGAGCAGAATAGGAGTTACAGCTGTGACCTGAAGAGTGCAGCAGTTTACCACAGCACAACTTAGCATACAGTATTTTGTCTTGGACAATATTTATTTCGGGCTCCCCAAGAAAGCCAATACTTAAATATTAGTTCAAATGCAAACTTAATAGCTTTTTAAAACTTCTGGTGTGAGGAGGAAGGGAGGCAGGGAGGTTAGGCTTGCACTGAGAACTTCTGTTTATTTAATAAAACCTTTTAAAGCCATGGCCCCATTATCCATGTCAAAAGCTAAGTATATGGTGCCATTTCAATTTCAAATGAACCTATTATCTGTATTTTTTGTTTATTCGTTATTTACTCATCTCTCAGCTGAGCATTTTAAACAGTGGAAAAAAAAAGAAGATTGTATACCTGC
>WBNO01014775.1:0-40983 GCA_013400575.1 Peucedramus taeniatus
GGAGGGAGGATACAGATTAAAATTAAAATATTCATATGTCAAGGAGCTCAAGGACTACACTGAGATTGATTAGCTAAAAGATAAAGAAAGATGTTTTACTTGAAAAGCTGAAAGAAACCTTGGCAATATTGGTTAACTTTGACAGTACTTAAATTTAGTTTTTCCCAATTGAGAAAACACAGCAGCAAGGTTAGCAGCAAAGCTCAGTTCCCACAAAGGTCCACAGACTTTGATGGTTGTTTGTCCAGGAAAGGTGAGCCAGGAACTGTGGGCAAGGACAAGGCAATAAGGAAACAAGGCAAGTATGCTACCAGTCAAGGGGATTCCAACATTAGTTTGAGAGCAGCTGGGATCAAGGTTGTGAGCACTCACACCTACATTATAGTTTAGGGCTGGGCTGCAGATCCTAGGCTGTGGATGCCCCAGCACAGCACAGAGCTGCCTGTCCAGAGCCATTACTCTCTGCTACAGTAATACCACCAAAAGGAAAATACCAGAAAATATTAGCAAACCAAACCCTACTTAGCATCCATAATAGTTATCATTTCTCCTCTTAGATGTCTTCATCTTGAAAAGAGAAGGTTTTCCAAAAATAACACAAAGGCAGCTGTCCAGTATATTTATTAGGTCAGATACACAGATTCAAACGACCACTTGAAAGCCAATAACCTTTTCTGAGATTTAAAAGAGTCAAATTCAGTACTTTGAAGTTCATTTTTTTCCCAAATATTTCAGCACTTTTTGTTCCCTGAGCAGCTGAGAAGATAGTATGTATAAAATCTCAGGAGGAAAAGAAAGTAGGCTGTTGGACTTTCCCATTCAACTCCAGGCCAGCTCAGAGAAGATCTAAGAAAACCTTTGGATTTTCAACACTTTGTCTGAACTGAATTTCTCAAAATTTGAAGTTTGCTCATTATTTTATTAAGCTGAAGTCTAATTTATGTTTCATACTCATATACTATGTAAAAACTTCAGAGGACTTGCAAAAGTAAAAATAAGGGCTGAATGTGGCTATGAAAGTCTGTTTCCTTCAAACAAACTCTTAAAGGATCTTGCTGAGTTCATCAAGGGGCTTCACAGCAAACTTTTGGTTTGAGTATGGCAAGCTCTTTCAAAACCAAAGTGGTGAAGGTAGAAATACACATCTATTTAGAATTTTCCTTCTAAATAATAAGTCCTATACCATCAGGAAAGACCCAACATTCATTGTATTACATTGAGTACATTGAACAAATGCACTCAAATTAGCTCAGGCAGTTTCTCCATTATTTATGCAATTGCACTTAGTAAGTTGAAATTGAGAGGGTTTCAGAATTTCGTACTTTCCTAGATGGCTTTTTGAAAGTGCTCAATTGGTAGTGCACAACAAAAATCACTCTGAGCACATATTGCAGGACAAAATCTAGGGAGACTGCACTATAAAACAGAAAAAAACTGTTTAAAATTACACAATTTTGAAGACCTTCTCCAGATTATAAAAAATAATGGTACAGACTGGTTTTCATTTTAGTTTTATATAACCTTGTATTATGTTACAAGCTGCAGCCCAAGAAACCCATCCCCACATGCAGAATCCTTGCTGCAAGAACTGCTGTGGGTCACTCTTCAGACAGATTAATTTCTCTGAACCTGAAAGCTCCTTTTCTTCCTAAAATGTCCCATTGACCCTTTTGCCACCAAATCACATCTAATCTGACAGAGAGCTGGAGAGGTTATGAGAGATTTTCAGCTGTTCCTCAAACAGCAGCTGACTCCAGGTCCCTTCTTCTGGAGCAAGGCTGCACAGCACCTCATCCACAGACCTGGACACTTCTGCATAAGCCAGACACTGCTGGGAAGCACCAAAATGGGTGAGGGTATTGAGTGCTGCTGGTACAGGCAGGGTCTCCCACTGGCCTTTCTGTTGGCACCATCCTTTTTTTCTGCCACTCAAGACCAGAAGGGAGAAAAGCCTCTTCAAGAACAGTGGCCAAATTTTGCTGTCCTCTCCTCTAAGGCTCTTAATCCAAGGAAAAAAGAGATTACCTTCACTGCAGCATTGCCAGGCATTTCATGTACTATTTCTCCTAAAATCCTGTTTTTCAGTAGTCCTTTAAAGAAGCTTATGACATCTTAGATTTCCCTTCAGGCCTCTTCCTTCTGCTGCCTGCAATAGACCTTTTGTTCTTATTCTATTTTCTGTCTTCATACCAGCTTAAACTCACTTTATGCTACTTATACTTCCCCACATCAATACATGATTAGGTATTTCTAATCTCCTTTGTGACTGTAGAGAAACATCTAAATATAGCCTCACTGAAATGAGATTCTCAAGGATATTGTTGGTTAAATATTGTCCCCAAACTTTTTATATTATAGTACCCATCCACACTTACTGAAATCAATAGCATAGGTCATATTTCTAGAACTGCCCCAGAATTCTGGGTAGAAAAAACACCTTTGGTCACCCATGGTTTGATGAAATCAAGAGTTTAATTTTTTATAATGATTTCCATTGTAACACCTTTATGAACCCTGGAAGGACCAGAATGTGGACCCCCATGTGGATTTGTACACAATAGAGTTCATCTGATAATGAACAAGCCTGGGGATTGCAGGGGTGGAGGAGACTGAGAGGAATAGTTCATCTTCATCTTTTCCCAACACCAAAATTCCTCTCTGTGGCTTTCTGCCAGAGCAGTGCTTTCACATTCAATAAGAAATGCCAAGGGAGGAGGCTTTAAGCATTCTCCTAACAATGAAGTATGCCCATTCAGGCACTGGAGCAGAAAGCATGCTGAAAAAGGCCAATGTGACATGACGAGGTCTATAAAACTTTTTTTGTACAAATATTTAAGCTGATGGGGAGAAAAAAAATAATTGGAGCAAGATAAAATCTGTGTGTATTATTTTCCAAGATTCAAATTTCCCTTGCAGGAAAGGAAACTTGTCTCTTGCTTCAAATATGTTGCTATAAAATTAAGACCATTTTTGTACGTGAAAATGAAAGGAAAAAATACATATTCCAATTTTTGTTGTAAAGAATGTGACAATGTGGAAAGTATTTTCCACAGGTAGATAGAAATTGCCAAAAATCTTTATTAGAGTAAAAGCAAAGAATTATATGGAAATTTTCAAATGTTAAAATATTTCAACTTAGTTTCTTATGAGTGCCTTTAAGAACTATTCATGAATTAGCCAAATGAAAGACTTACAATTATCAAGAGCATGCAACATCCATCCCTACTTAGATTAAACATGCATTTCTTTCTGTCCCGTATCTCCTCTCAAGGCAGTACACTTTCCTGCCTTGCAGCTGTTCTATATTTATTCCATATTTTCCACATGGTCAGATCCAGATTTCTATTACAGTCACAGCACTGCACAGTGTTCAGGGTAAGATTGCGTGTGCTTTTATCTCACAATTCTCTCTAAATATTTTGCCAAAGTTATAGGATCTCCACTTTTCTTCTTTTCCATTTGCACTGAAAGTGAGAACCTGCAGACAAAGAAAGACAAGGAACTGATGGGCTGCAAACAGCTCTGGAACTCAACAGGTCCAGGCAAATTCTCCCACTCAGATATGCTACTGCCTGCACAGGCAGAGGCAGGAAAAGGATCTGGAAGGAGAGCACAAGCTGCAGGTCTCTGTGACTGGTACTGCCTTATACCTTCCCCTGTCCTTCAAATCATAGCTAACATCCAATTACCCTATTACTAACCCAGCTAGTTTTCATGTGCATGCTGATATTTGTTTCCACACTTCTGAATTATAAAAGTGACCAAAACTCCCACTTATTGTTAGCATTTGGCAGCTCTGATCATGACCATGTTAAGTTTTACGTTGTAGAGATTTGAAATTTTATAATGTTCTGTGCTGGATAAAAATCTTATGACAACTGTAATAAGGGGAAATGCCAAGAAAGATTTTATTGAAATGTTTATAACAGAAATCATCAACCATCTCAAGCTAGGAAGTAGAGAAAGCTATGTATAAATCAATGCCTAATTCAGAACATCAAAATTTTATGCAGCACAATCTGTACAAGTCAGGAGGAACAAAGTATGTCAGGCAACATTAACAACAGGCAATTCCAAGATCTGCAAGCTGAGGCACCACATTATACAATTTCTCCCAATTCACAGCTCACCATGAGCACTGGCAGGCAAACATCATGGGAATTGCCACAGCTATAATAAATGGGAACGCATGCAGATCAGTAATTTCTCCACCCTCCATTAAATATCAGCCAGATAGGTTTAGGGATTATATCCATTTGTGAAAATCAGGTATTGTCAAGGTCTTGTTGCACAGGACTGCAGAAGAATCTCCTCAGCCTTTAATCTGCTGGACATACCCTGTCATCAGCCCCACTGCTGTGGCTATGAGTGAGTCTGGCTGGCTGGCTTTGGCTTCAGAAGCAGCAGAAAGGGAGGACAGTCTCTAAATGACAAAAGACAGGTATAAACTTTGGCAGTCAAATTATCAGGTGAGAATAAAATTCTGTCTTGTACAGGCAGAGGAATGTCTTATTCCAACAGGACCCTCTGGGGTGTTGCCCCACATCCATCAATCTGCCTTTGTGACTCTGATCACCCACAAAAACATTTTGGCAAGCTCTTCCAAGAGGCCTTCAAACACAGGTGCACCATCAATATCTTTGGTATCCTAGATGCTCTGAGAATAACCAAGTCTAAAATCCAGCTCTTACATACAGCACAACATGACAGCCAAATTACTAATGATGGCAGTTTTTGTTTTATGCATCCTCCATCATTACTTTGACAGCTGGTCTTCCAGGTTCAAAAACACATTAGAGACCAATGATGAGCAATTTGGCAACAAAACTAGCAACTCGCTTCTGTGAGTTCTGCAACTTCCCCTGTTTATATTCTGAGGCAGTCAGGCATCCCACCTGGCTCTGGAAGGGCTGTCTGCTCATGTCAGTGCTACAATGCCAACTATTATTGGTCACCCCATGCCTGCAGAAGGATGTAATCTGTAGAGTGTGCTGTTTCTCCTGCACTATTCTGCTGTGCACATGCCTGTAGTAACATACGTACACCGACTGAATATACCAAAATTCTTTAATTTTCAATTTTCACACATGTTGTACAAGCAAAAGGATATTCCAGAGCTTCTGTGGATATAGTTGCCAGGGTCATGCAGTCCTGAGCCACCCCTATTTTCTGGCTGTGATGGATACACAGGAGGTGAGCAGTGTGCTGACACACCTGTAGCCTCAGACATGTGAGTGCCATTAGGCTTGCTCTTGGAGCAGAAAGCTCTGCTGTGCCCTGTGGTCAGGAGGATGGGAGCAGTCCCCAGTCCCAAAGCCAGCATTTATGCATACTTAAGGTAGCCATATCATGAAGGCATGGGAGTTGGAAAAGAGACACTTTCATGGCTGAATTCACATGTTGCTCTTAGACTGGCAAGGGTTTTCCATCCTAATTCGTCTCTGGAGATTTATAAACCACTGGAAATACCTAAGGGAAGTGAATGAGCAAACTTCCATTCAATTCAATGAGTCTTGGATTTTAATTCTTAAACATTTATCAAAGAAATTTATTGAGCCATAGATGGCTCAAGCATCAGCCATGATGGAGACGGAGAGATAAAGCAAAATTGATCAATATCTCCTATGGTTGCTTCAAGATTTCTGAAAGTGTTCTTTTGTGCTCCACAGTAGATTTCTTATGAAAGAAATGGATCCTTTTAAAAGAATGAAGAAAGAATCCTTTATGAAAGAAAAGGATTAAAACCAAGAATCCTTGATTTTATAAAGTACTTTGTTTTCCAAAATCCTTCTCACACCAAGTTCCTGCAGGCAGTTCACTGCAAAACCAGAAAAGATGCTCTTCACTCTAGAGAACAGCAAGGAGCTTCACCTAGAGAGTAGTCTGTTACACTCTGAAAAGCTCCAGACATACAGAGGCAGCACTGGAGTAAGACAAATGCACAAAATTCATAGCAAGTTATCCTCAGATAAACTGTCAGTAGTTATCACTCAGATACAAGCCTCAATTGAGACATAACTGGTAATGCAATGACTGACCCACGGTGTGCTGTTGTGCACAAAGTAGTTACTTTCAGACGTGTCTTTTGGAGAAACTCCAGCAAATTTCCTCATGAGAAAACAAAAATTTTAGTTAATCAAAAATTAGTATCTGAGTTGTCAGAAAATCTCCAGGTGTTCATATAGAGGAAAATGGAAGAAAAAAACCCCATAATACTGAGTTCAGACTTAGAGCAGAAAAATCACAATATTTTTGAGTATTTGTTTAATAGGAATATGGGAAATAATATTTCTGAGTAGACCTAGACTAGTTCTTTTAACTTGTACAATTTAAAATGCTAAATAAATGAGTTAGACAGTAACATTTCTCATTTAATTCTACCGATTCATTTATTCTTATGAAAATAAGTACTCAAATGGAGCAGTTACGCAAAAAATGTTTACTTTCTGATTTCCCACTTGTCCAATTGTCCAGAGTGATAATTTTGGGATATCTCCCAGCAGCAAATTAATTGATAGGCAGTGTGTTTCTTTCAGAAATTCCTGCATATGAAAGTGGTACTTTTTAGTAATAGAGCTTCTACAAAATTATTTCTCAGTTTTAGCCTGAAAGGCAAAACACCACAGCTCAGGAAAAAGCTAATATCAGAAACCAAATTTTGTCACAATGGTAGATTGTGACAGAAAGTGCTTAAAATCTGTATTCTCACAGCACATCAAAAATCTGCTGAAAGTAGAGATGGACTTTTTCTCTTGAAGAAAAAACAACTTAGACATGACCACTCCATCTTTTAAAGTTTTTTTTGCTTGTGCTGCTGAAACACTTAAAGGCCTTAACATTTCCCGAACCATGTAATTTCTTCTGTAAACAGTACATTTTGCTTCTGGATAGAAACATATCCTTTTGAATTCACATTTTAAAAAAATAGTCAAAAGATAAAGTCAAACACATGGACAAGAATAAATCTGATAGGTTCAATCAACAACCACATCCATTTTGAAAGTAATCATGGCCACACTATTATATAAACTATTTTCTTTAAATCTTAAAAAAAGCCCGTATTACTAAAACCTATTCTTTAAAAGCATGTTGAAAAATATAGAAAGATTAATGGAATGTAATAATTTTTAATAACATAGCCCTAAGCTGTGATAAAAGAACCCATATTTCTTGTTATGATCATTTGCATTTTCATTTAAAGTCTTATACTGTGTTCATTAACACCTGTGCAAGGAAGCAATCTAATTTTCATGTTCGAAAACATTAATTACTGAATAGAATTCATAGCTCAGTGTAAAAACTATTGCATTGCAAAGAAATTTATTTGTCATGTTTGTAATAAATGTAGTGTTTATTAGAAGGAGTGGGATATGGTGATAGTTTGGGGTAACCTAAGAACATGATTTTCAGATATTATGTCTGTAGTTACACAGATTAGTATACCATGTGGCTTTTATGAGCCATCCAGTTACAGTATTACCATAAACATGAAATGACTGAAAAATAAAATCATATTCAAGTAAATATAAAAAGATATCTATGGGGAAAGAGAAAATTTTAAGAACTTTCCATAGGGAGGGTTAGAAAGATCTGATTTTAAAAATTCAAGGCTATTGAAATTATTCTTTTCACAAAGCAGAATACCAGCAGGCATTAAAAAGCATACTAAAGAAAATAAGTGGGTTTTTGACTCTTAATGTCACTGAGCAGAAGAGAGGCAGGAATGCATAGTTGCAGTACAACAAAAATGTCTACGCCACATGAGGTCTTTAGAGAGGTCAAATCAATAATTTAACTGTTTCCTTGTCTGAAAAGACTGGAAAACTGAAACCACTTGCTAATAGTACAGGTTAGAAAAGTAATTTCCACAGAAATACAATTAATCAGTCCGCAGAATGGATCTCCTTCAGGTAACATGCTTAATTCATTTTCCCCAAGCAGAGGCTTGCTCTTGCTGCTCATTTCCCACAGCCTTTAGGCACCAGCACCCAGCTGAACACCCAAGGGGTAGGTGGTGGGACTGTTCTCACCTGCTTAGTAACTTCTCCGAGAGGTCTAACACTTAGCTTAGACTGGCAGCCAGGAGAAATGAAGATGCTTACTAATGTTCTGCAATCTCCACTTCTGTACGAAATCATTCTAACCTTTAGCCCTAACACTTGTTGCCAGACCAGGGATCATGCTAGGGAGTGTGTTGTACCCAAAACTCTCCCAAAGCTCATAATTCACTGGTACATTCACTCAGTCAGGAGCTCCAGAAGCAGTCCAGGGCCCCAGCTGTGGTAAACACCAGACCCAAGGAAAAAGTTTGAAAGGGACATTTGAGGGCTGATAATGCATAGCTGCCTATTGATATCTCAGATGCTAAGATGACGGTGCTGCTATGCCAGACACCATGTGGACTAACCAAAACCACTGCCCTGCCCCAGGATTTATTTTACCTGCATGCCCATCAGGAGTGGGTCTGCCAGAAAATATGGCCACATTTTGCAGGATTAGATCTCATACAATACACCCTCTTCTTGCACTTCCACTGCTCCTTCGAACTTTACATATGCTTTTGAAATTACTTGGTTACCTAAGTGCATTCGCCAGTTCTAAGGAAAACAACGTCTGTTTTACGTGCAGCCTGCTGAAGCAATTTTTCCAGCTCAACCTCTCTCAAGACAAAGGCCACCTCCCTGGCTGCCTGCCCACCTGCCTGGGTGGGCAGGGCTTCCCGCACTGTTGTGTGAACTGGTGGCAGTGCTGGCACCCTGTGCAGCTTCTGGGCCAAGATGAATGGGGTTGATAGTCTACAGTAAACATCCCTTTTCCTATTATTATCACAGGCTGCATCACTGAGCACAAGCTCAGCTGCAGATTTCAAAATAACTTGAAGTAAATGCTTTCTGTCACTACTATAAGCACATAAGAGAGCAAAATTTCAAGCAATATGAAGTGTGCCGCTTAACCTAGCAAACCCAAAAGGCCATGATACCAGCACCTGTTATATGCAATTGCACCACAGTAGTTAGGAAATTTCTGAGACTTCCACACAAAACAGCATAAAAGGAAGGGGAAGAAAGAACTTCAGGTGTGTGACAGTCTCCTTTGCCTTCTTGCTAGTGGTGTTTGTTTCAGAAGAAATACATCTCAGCCAGGTCTACGCACATTATATTCATGCATATTTACTTCAGTAAGTGCTCAAAGTACTTACTGAAGCATTTTAGCAAGAGCTGATACTTTCAAGGGCTTTTGTCAGCCATGCTCTTGGCATCACTCCTTTTTCACTGTTAGTGAGACTTTCTTTCTGAGATTTTCTTTCTTTCTACAGAACTTCTGCCATGATTAATATTAATCTCTCCCAAGGACTATCAGAATAATTTGATTTGCAATTTAAAGTTTACACCAACTGTATACCTTTGCTGATGTTTGAGTCTCTCCCAAAACCAGTACTGATTCCCAAAGCAGAGGAACGCTGCACTCTTTGTAATCAACAAAGCCTCACAGAGGTGATAAAGCTCTCCTGTTCTGTCACTTGCAGACATTCTTGAAAAAAAATGTGAGCATCAGGATCTTTATATAGCACTCAAGGACTCAAGGAGAAGTGATAGCAGGGCAGTGCTGGACCATGCATCTCAGTTCTCACCATTGGAGACACCTGCTTATTAAGTGAAAGCAACAGACTTTCTGGAATCCCTGTGTTTAAACACCCTGTTTAAAACAGCCTCAAGAAAAGTTTTAGTTCCTGCCAAGAGAAGGCAAAATATTCTTGACAAGGAGCCCACCAAATTTTTTCCTCAGGGTATTATATGTCTTTTAAGCAAGACTTCTTTTGAAACCCAGTTTGAGAGCAACCAATGTTAACAAATTATATGGAAACATGTATACTCGTTCCCTTAGAAAACACTGTAGAGGTTAAGAGACCACCCTCCTTTTAAGCAAAACACAGCAAAAAATTTGGACTTCAACCAAAACAACCTGATTTCTCACATTTGCTATCACTCACAATCTAGATTATGGACACTTCTAAAAATAAATCATATAACATTCTAGGACTTTATGAAACAAGAAATGTATTTTACAGAGTTTTTACCAGTTGGTTTTTCACTTAGGTGCAAGCCTAGCACATCTGGCTAAAGGATGTCATCATCCTCCACATGTTTAAAATTGCTTGAAAGAGCCTTCCCTGAAAATCAGTGGTGTGCTTTCAAACATGTTGTCATAATTTTGCTTGTTGCCATAGGCAAAAAAATATTTTTCCAATTCACATCTTTCTAAGAGTGATCTTTACCTGGTAAGTTCACTAGCACATTAAGAAAATAATTACTGATTGATAAACCATGAAATATTTTTAAAGAATATATATACTATAGACAGCTGCCTAATAGAAGGGAGTATTATGAGCTTATGAAGTTAAAGAAGTCTCTGTTCCAAAATCTCACTGAAACCATGCCTTTTCTGCACTGAAACACATATTTGACAGTCATCAGGGAGACAGTACCAGAAAGCACAGTTAAACAATTGGCATGCATAAAATATAAATACAAAGACTCCCTTCACCCTCATCCTCTATTCAGCATAATGCAGGTAGTTAACACTGTACTACAGCAGTCAAAAACAGGCAAATAGAATTCTGGGGGTTTGTTTCCCAGAATAGTGTTGCACATTATCAGAAAAAGCTATATGGAACAGAAGTCCATGTAAAATAGCCCAAATACACATTCTGCAATAAAGTCTACCTGGAGCAAGACAAGTATATATTGTCCAGAAACACAGAGAACAAAATCAATGAGTTCAGCTATAGTTTGCTGACTTGACTACATTTTAACCTTGAAGGAGAATAAATATATAATGGTTTCAAGCTAGCAGAAACCACAGTTGCAAGGATAGGAGCTGAGACTTCAACTACTGTAGAAGTGAAGCATTAACAACTTTATAGGGTTATTTTAATATATTTTAGGTATTTTGGCTTCCTAGCTACTTTCACTCCAGAGAATTAAGGATCGTAAAAGATAACTGCTGTTTTGTTTCATTATCACACATTTAAAGGTAGTGCTAGCACTGTTGAGAATGTCACAAAAGTAATTTCAATCACAGGAAGTGTTGGTGTTGATAATAGGGCGGATGAGATTCATGCCAAAATAAAGGCACAAAGCTATTCTAACTGTTCAAGTGTGTACCCAAGAAACCAAGAGCTTAAACTCAAGGGATAAATCATTTGCAAAAGCCTGAACCAGAAATCTTACTGAGCCGCAACAGCTCTTGCAGGTTTGGCTGGTTTAATTCATCAGAGGAAGCAGTGACTTAGGCCCTGAAGTCAAACAAGAAGGCCAGCAAACCAATCCAAGAAGTCCAGGCTTCTCCTGCTCTGACCTCAGCTGCTGGAAGCCAGCCTCCCCCTGTTATTGCTGTGATTCTTATAAACTGGGAACCTTATTTCCAAATTCTTCAGTTTACAGGAATTGAACATGTTTGCACTTAAACTCACCAGTGTAAGATGGCTGGATGTACACAGGCTGGTTTTTTTCGGAAGGCAGCTTTCTTTCAAGTTCTCCAAAAGCACATTATGAAAATGTAGATATATTTTAGGTTATATCTTTCTTGCCATCTCTGTGCAATTGCTTCAAGGCATAAAAATTCCTTCCTCTTCAGATTCTCACAACACACCTGCTTGGATAAACCTCAATTTCTCTGAGAAAAAAAATGTTCACAGAAACATTTTTCCTTTGACCTGGGACTCCACCTTTTCCCTGAGGCCAACTGGCAAGGCCATGTCCTACTCAGCTGTTCAAGCAACGCCCAGTAATCATAACTACAAAACAACTGGTTATTTGAGCTGATGGAGGTCTCTAGTGGAAAACCAGCAGAAGCACAAGTTCATATCCAAAATTCAAGATAAGATCAGTTTAACATGAAAAAAAAAAAAGGCACTTCCTCCTCACCCATAAGGGCAGACAGCAGAAACTTTTTGCTAAACAATTTGCTCCTCAAAAAAAAAAAAGAACTTGGAGAATCATCTTCCTGGGCAGAGTGAAGCTTTGTGGACATCAGAGCAGAGGTGTGATTGGGAAGAAGAAACACCCATTGTTATCTTAATCTTGGCTAGAATGGTCAAAGAAATATTTCTTTGAAAAAAAAGCCAAGAATTTCTGGATTTCTTCTAAATGCTGTAACTTGTGACCAGTAGCTCTACACTGCCAACTTCAGTTCATATAACATAATTTCCCATATTGGAAAAGGTAATATTATATTTTTTAAAAGGTGAATTACATTATGTTGATGAGAAATATTATGCAACTATATAAATTACAGTGAGCTTGCTAGTAATTTTCTTAATGGCCAAATTGCTTTAGAAGCAACATATATACATAAGCATAATCATGATTGACAAAGTCACCAACAGAGTGTGGCTAAGCATAGCAGACCTGCTTGGGAATTGCTCTGTCAGCACGTGCAGGTGGATGTTCTACCTTCAGGTCCAGGTAGACATCCCAGCAACACAGAAAGTCAGTCAGCAGCCACATGCTGAAAAGGTTTACAGGAGAAAAAGAAACCCCAAGCCACACCTGTCTCTGGCCTTGACTGTCTTTTTTGGAAAGTCATCTTATTTACCAAAACTTGCTGATTGATAAGAAAGAATTACACTGCAATTTACAGCTATAAACCATACACATTCACCTAGGAAATAACTGCTCACTAAAGATAATTCTACTAGCACAGCATACTTCACCCCAACATGGGCAGAAACTTAAACCACACAAAGAGTGGTGTTCAGAGTATTCGGTAGGTCTAGAGAACTCTTCAACCAAAATGCAACCCACCACCCTAGGGAATGCACAGAAAAATGTGACATTTTCTACAGGGACCACAGCATGTTTCATCTTCTATCAGATCCAGCATCACATTCCAAACATCTGGACACTGAAAATCAAATCACCTTTTAGCTAACCAAATGCTCACTCTTGGCTAGCATTGGTGTTTTAAAACAGTATTATTGTTTTAAAATAAACAAAATTATTGTTTATTAATGTGAAATTCACAATAATCTGTTTTATAAAGAAAAAGAGTATACACACACATGGTTTCACCAATATAATGGAAGTGTTTCATTAAAATAGTCTGAGAAAGGTGAGAAGTATTTCCCTGTTACAGCTGTAGTCAATTAGCACAGAAGAATGGAGGTTGGGAAGTTAGATACTTCTATTCTTGACTTCTCCATTCTCTAGTGCATAGTATGGCTCTTAGGCAAGTCAAAGGAATCCAGCACTGGGCATTTCATTCATGCTATGTCACAGGAATTAGTGGAATTGTGTAGTGCAACAATGATGGAGAAGAGAGAGTTTGTCATTCTGATATAGCCATTTTTTCTTAAAGTACTTTCCTTGTGCCAACTTCCTTTCAGTCACACAGGCTTTTTCCAGTAGATGAAAGTATTAGTTTCCTTGCTCCCTATGATCCCAAATTCCACATGGGCATAAAATCTTATATAGAATCAAGAAAATAATTCACAATGAACAATTTCTCTCCCTAAATATTTTCCAAGAGTATATACTTTCCTCCTTGTTATTCAAACAGAGTTAAAATATTTCTAATTGTATTATGTCATCTTTCAATCAGTAATTGGAACTTGGAGTTGTATACTGTTGATACATGGCCACTGATCTCTTAAATCATGTTTTTGGTTTACATTTCCCAGTCAGAGAGGTAAGCAAAAAAATACACCAGGTAGGAGATGTGTTTATTTGTTTAATAAATACAGAAAGCACAACATTATAAAAAACCATTCCCCTCTCTATCCAACCACCCCTGCACAGCCCAGCTCTCCAGTTTCTCCAGCCCTTCCCAGCTGGCTATCACCCCCAAACGTGCTCAGTGGGCATTGCCTCCCATTGCCCCAGTCACCTGCACCCCGGGGAGCAGGAGGCTCAGCTGTGTCTGCCCTGGCAGGAGCTGCCTACAGCCAGTCATAAGTTAGACTTAGCCCCTCCTGGACTTAGAATTACTTCCTACTGCTTCAATGAAGGCTTATGCAATACACTAAGGGGTCCTCATATTTCTTGAAAATTAATGTCAAGGAGTTGAGAACACAGTTCAGAAAATTTTATTATAATTCTGTCTAGACTTTGTAGCAGTGCTTTTCCAATATTTCCGTTACTTCAAATGAAAGATCATTGCAAAAACATTGACTTCATAAAAAAAAATAGCATCTTTAGCTACCTATACATTTACAATAAAACTCACAAAATTCCCTTCAGGATAGAAACTTGGTTTTAATTTCCTCGATTCTTAAGGAGTTTCAGTTGTATATATGTTCTGTGGGCCCTCTGTGCAGAGATGAAGTGTTATTTTATCTGTCCTCATATCACCCTACAGACTTTGTTCAAAACATGATGAAGAGTTACTGTACCAACAAAATCACTGTTTTGCAAAATGCAGTACTTACAGCTATTACAAGAGTTGCTAAAATCTGGTTCGCGCAGTTCTGTTTTATTGCGAATACAGATTAGTACAATGTCCCACTTTCAGTCTGCTGAACTGAAACACCTCTTATTTAGCAACAGAAATCTGTCAATACCCTTCAAAAGGGAAAATAAAATAGCTAAAGTATTGTTTGCTGTTTGCAAGCACCTGGATTAAGAAACAATTACTTTTTCAGATATTAAGGGTACTGCAGTCAGGACTTGCCTTTAGATAGCCACAAAAAAGACATCAAAAAAGATTTATCATTGCTTCTCTCAAAGGATTTTTTTTCTCCTAAATTGAAACGGCTAGTGACCACTTACAGAGCAGAAGAAACCATATCTTTGGTAATCTCTGGTTCTCAAAGATAAAATAAGAGAAAACATGAAAATTCAGTGTTCATCTAAGGTTTAAAAAATAAAAAAAGTGCTGAAATGTGATTTCCCTCAGTCACAGGACACATTTGAAGCAACCCATTGACCCTAACTCAACTCTAGGCCCACACTGATTTTCCTTTCTCGGTGTTGGAATTTTTGCAGAGGATTGGTTTTCAAGGAAAGATAACTAAGAAGATTTTTTGGGCCATCACTCATGCAGCCAGAATCTGGTGTACCGGTGAGACATGACTGCCTCCCGAGGCTCACAACCCCCCTGCCCAGTGTTCCACCCTCCAGTCTTCTGCTGGTCGAGGGATTTGCATACAGGTAGATAGATGGGTCTGGCAGATTCTGCTGCTCCTAATGTCCCATCCAGTTTTCCTGGACACTGTGGGAGACAGCAGGCCACTATGCTGTGCAGCAGCGTGGGGCAGAAAAGTAGCAGTGAGCCACTGGCAGCAGTGACCCTTCCATGGCCTGGGCATCTGTGGTCCCAAACCATGTGTGCACACTGCTTCAGATGTCTCACTGCCTGCTGCTCAGATATATTCAGTGCACAAAATCCACTTCACTTTGTTGTTAGGCAGATTTTGCCCCAGCTGCTAAATCCCTGACTCTGAAGACATAAGCACTGCTTTGCATACTTGTGGAGATGAAGGAAGGGTTGCAAAGAAATCTATCCTGTTGCAAGAGCTTCAGGAGCAATCAACCAGGCAGACCCAGGTGCATGGCAGTGTATCTTCAGAAGAGCTGAATATCTGCCCTAGACGGATTTTAGCTATGCTGATAAATATCAGGCAAAAATGTGGGTGCAGGAGTTAACAAACAAAGGTATGTGTTTTGCAGCATATGTTGCAATTTTGAGCTTCATGCAGCAGGAAGAGGGTGAAACATCTGATAGCAGCAAATGCCCTGGGGACAAAGACACTACACATTAATATTATGGGAACTGTTCGAGACAGCATTTAGTGTGTGCTAAAAACTGGCCAACTGGCATAGTGTTTCCTTTCATTAATCTGACTTAATTAGGTGCTCTGCTGAAAAAAATAGTTAAACAGAATACGAAAAACAACTGTGGGACATGTATTTCAGTGCCAGAGACTGGAAGGTGGTGACCAAGAATGGTGACAGGGACACAGGCTCAGGGATGAGGGGTCAGCATGACAAGGGCCCGTCTGCTCCCAAGGGATGGTTTGCACAGCACGAACTGGTTTGTGCACTCTGCAGAGGAACCCAGCTCCAGGCCAAACTGGCTTGGGAAACAGGTCAGTGCATTTCCACTCAAGTCAGATGACTTTCATTCCCGACAGCAGTGCCAGCATTTTGTGACCCCTGTCACTGAGGTTACTGTGGGACTGCACTTCACAGCGCCACAGCTCACAAACTCTGCATGCCTGTGCTAATTGGGTCTCCAACTTCCATGTATTAACAGGTGATGGTACACATGTATGTCTGATTAAACAGTCCATAAGATCTTCAGAAACTTGGGATTTGCTATGCTCCATGTCCTATGGAACATTATTATAAAAGACAATGTAGTAAACTCCTTCTCCTGTCCTCTCACCCTTTTTCTGTTCTTTAAAATCTTACTCGGAGATAAGTGCAAAAAGCTTCTTTGTACAATGTCTCTGTATATTTTAATGAGTGAAGACTCACTTTGTGCACAGTCAGGTTCTTTTGCCAGGTTCCCAGGGAGGCAAGCATGGTGGTGTCATCATCACTGTGAAACTGGAGGAGCAGATGTCAGGCAGAGCTTGTCAGGACATCTTCTGAGGTTTTACTGGGAAGCCTTCAGGGTGAAGAAAATTGGAAGTGACCTTTATACAGAATTACTACAAACACAAGTAGGCTTAGACAGAGAAAAAAAGGTTCAGGGAAAGGTTTCTGTTAGGTCTTACTCATATTTCAAGCCAAGTAAAGCAACTTCATTTCCCTAAGAAAAGTGCTGCCATATGGAGCAGGATGAAAATGTAATCTAGTCAGCAAGAATTATTGGATGTTATAGCAGAAAACATTAGTAGAAGTCTGCAATGTTATATAGGGTTTTGATTTGCTGCAAATATGACTGGTTCCTGTTATATTCTACTGTTACAAATTAATAGCTCACTATATGAAAATAAAGGAAGGGTGGACCTAAAGAGCAGGAAAGACTCAATGAGCCCTAATGAGCTTCAGGACTGTCTCATCAGGAAAGCTGCAGAAACTTCTTCCCTTGAACTTTTAAATAGTTTCTAGCAGTAGCCCAGAGGAAATCTCCTTATCCACGCCTTGCAATGATTTAAAGAATGTTTATTTTTTAAAGGAGAAAAATCCATGGGCATAAAAGAAAAGTTGTCTATGTTGCTAGTAAAAATTAGGCTTATATTTCAGTTTTATTGACATTATTTGACCTTTATTCATTTCATGACTAGTGTAAAAAAAAAAGGAAAGGTGTATAGACAAATTCTGATATCACATTACATTTTTGCTTTCTCTCCCTTCTTTATATACAAGCAACAAATAAAACGAAAGCAATAAAATAGTGCAATAAATTAAAATCTGAAGCCTGATTGCCATGTTTTACTTATATTTTGAAAAGCAGTCTGTGATCCACACATCCTTTTGATATTTTTTGTATCACAGGTATAGAAACAGTGAAACAGAGGATGACATTCACTTGAGGTTTGCTCTGTCCTTTTCATAATAATGTGAGTATCACTGCAGAATTCCTTAGATTGATCACTTTCAAGGGAAAATGTGAGGTAGGTCCTACAGTGCTGTGCAGGGCCAGTGCAAATCACTACACCTTGCCTACAAGTTTTTTTTTTGCAAGTGCACTGTTCTGTATCTTTGCATAATTTTCTGCATGGCTGTTCTTGCCATCCAGCACCTCTGCAGGAAAGGAGCACTGCCATCTGCTCAGCATAGCTGACTCTGGGACCCTTTGCATGTGTCCCCCTCCCCCAGGGCAGACAAGGGCACTGCTCCTCTGCCTGCTGCCCCTCGAGCTGCCCGTCCTCCCGAACACTGACACTGCTGGCGACCCAGCTCAAGCTGCACTCTGCCACACCACCCTTAGCTGGCTCTCCTTTTAAATGGCAGCATAGACCCAGGTCCTGCTGTGAGGGGAAAAGGGTAAGCTGTTTGTGGACCAGGGAGTGCATGCTCCCTCTGGACAGCAGCAAGGGTAGAGAAGCAGCAAAGGGATGCATCCTGTAGGGCCGAGAGAGAGGAGGCACTGGTGCCATTAGAGGAGAAGGAAGTTTCCCCTCACTATGCACATTAAAGGACTGCTCACCATAAAGTGAGGGGGTGAACCTTGATTATGGCCAGTGAATTATTCCAGTGTTAGTGGATTTAGTACAAAAGTCCAAAGTTCCTGAGTTTGTGCAATTCCTTACATATGCCCTGTTGTGCCTGCATTCAAAGAGTCCACTGATGACTCTTGTGACTCAAGCTGCAATCATGTCTCTGATTTTTCAGGTTCAAGAGGACTTTTGCTTTACCAATCAAATTTTTTGACATAATCATGTTACTGCATAGGATCCAGACCTAAGAGGATGAAAAAAAAAAAAAAAACCTCACCTGCCAGTCTGAAGAAAGCATTGCACAGCAACTAGAGACTAACAAATCCCAACACGCAGACTTTAACAGGAGGCTGAATGGCATGTTCACGGTTAGAACATTTTTAATGCACTCTTCCTTCCTTCTCTTTGTAAACTGTTTCTAAATACAAGGATGTTAAGCATTTGAATGATGAAACTCCTTGCTGGCAGTTGCAGTTGACCCAATGTAGTTTTTCTGTCACATTTGGTCTGACTGTGGCATAAAGCAAGCCATACAATGCTGCAAAAAGGCAGCTGAGAGATGAACAGGAGGTCTCAGTACCACTTAAACTAAAGTTCCACAGTACTGGAATGGGGGCTGGGTTAAATTTGATGAGAGAACACAGTAAAGATATTTGTTGTTTGTGCAATACTTACAATCATTCTATATTAATTCAATGGCCTTTTTTTCGTTTCCTTTCTACACTAGTTCAAATAACAAAACTCTGTATGTGTTCAATTAATGGCATTAATTTCCTTTCTGTTTAGATAAACAGGATCCTTTTGACCAGAATTAAGAGGACTATGTGTTTGAAGATGTGAATCCAAACCTAGACACATTTAACCAAAAGTGTTTAGAGATATTCTGTACTCACACACTACTGTGCTTCTGCATGGTCATTCCCCTTCTTTTGTCCCATTGATTATATACCAAAAGTTCTGATCACAAAATAATGTTCAATAACCAATAAAATAATCTTTTTTTTTTCTTTTAATGTGGAAAAAGTTAGGTTTCACAAGGTCTTAAGCAATTTGACTTATTAACAGTTCCTCAAAATACTGGAGATTTCTTTCTTAACTCAAACATTGAAATAAACTGTCACATTTTCTTGAGTTTATAGTTTTCCAATCTGGCAATTTCATCCAGACAAACTAAAAGAAAATCCACTTATAAAATTCCTTATGCAATATTACCAGGCCAATAAATGTCCCAAAAAAATCCTATTGCCATAGGGAACACTACAGAATCTCCTTTTTACCTTGCCTTAAATTTGGACAGGATAAGTAAAATGGCCAAACTACTGGAAGTTACCTTCTAGGTATTTGGAAATGAAAGGTGATGCATCTGAGAACTTTCTCACAATCAAAGACAAACACCCACTCAATGGATTAAAGGCAAGTGAGATGGAGGTAGAAAGATATCTGCAACAGGTATTGCTATGCTGTTCTCTGATGACAGGTTTAAAATGCAAAATACAGAGAGGTGACTAATTCTAGAACCCAAGTGACAGAGCAGAGTTTTAGAAATGAGTAGATGACTGTGGTCTACACCAAAAAGCTTGTCATGATATCACAGAATAATGCATATCAAGGTTTATCTGAATAAATAAAGTACACGTCTCTCCTATTCAGGCTTATGGCAAAGATATGGAATTTCTACCATGAAAAAAATTGTTGTTCTATTGTATTGTGGTGCTATAGGAAGGGGAAGATGAGGGTTCCAGAAGATCAGTAAGACGCTGATGTGAATGCAAGATTTCCATTTTGTTCCCCTGCCTCCAAGGAGAACAAAATGGAGAGGGTCTCAGAGAAGAGTGGTTCCCTTTACACCCAGCAAGGTGAAAGGCAGTTAAATGGAAATGGAAGAAGAAGAACTGATACACAGAGTATACTTGCACATTTATATGCTATTATTATTAGATTAAGGATGTATTTCTGATAAGGAAAAAAGAATTCTTGCAACAAAAAATTTTCATATTGCAGGCCAGCTTTTACCAAATCAGGAACAAATATGTCACCTCTACCGATGCTGCTGAAAGTTGTCAGTAGATCAAGCTTGACTTTGTATGCTCACTGTCAACAAGGAACTAATTTTCTTAGCTTATTCCTTTAAGTTTTTTCCAGGTATGTGCAAATACAGAAATGTATCCCTACAGTTTTACCATTCTTGCAAGCATAACTGCTAGGGAAAAACATAAAGCCTTGGTATGATCAGAGCACTGGTCAAAGGCAACAGGCACAAAACAACTTATCTCTGTTCAAATTACCTGTTTCATTGTGTCTGTGCTGTACAGCCTCCATGCTGATTCATGGCATTACCTCATGGGAAACTCCTCTAAAAAGTGATGAGCAGTATTTCTGCGGTGTAAATACATGGTGTCATTAGCTGCATCTGATTTTGCCACTGCTGTTATCCTAATGAGATAGCTAGAACTAAATTTTCTGAGATATACTGAAATAGCCACCATTACAGAGAAGGTATCAAAGAAACTTTTGGGAGCAAGAACAAAAAAAACCAACTGTGGCATTATTTTTATACTGTGTGATTATAAGGAAGAAGAGGAACTGGAAAATTATTTTACATTGTCTTTCTTTGTAACTCTTCTGTTGACATGCTGTGTGTTTATTTTCAGTATCTAAAAACCAGCATTTCTCAGGTTTCCATTATTTAAGGACACCTAAACAAACTGTGTACAGAAATCCCTTGTGAACTTCCTGGGGTTAGAGTTTTTCTTCGCTCGGCTTTCATCTAAATTCCTGATCTTTCTCTTTCCCCCACAGAGCAATCCTTTCTCTCCTGGAACAAACCTTGTGAGATCATTCTAGCTTTACTTCCAGCACAGGTCAGCAGGAACCACCTTTCCCCCACTCCTGATAACTTCATTTTTAGCCTTCCCTATGATACTGACACAGCCAGAGGAGACTCTGAGGCTGCAGCTTTGCAGCACTGTTAACACTGGGTTTCATCACTCTCAGTTTTCCCTTCCACAGAGGTATGCTACTTGCAGCATGAGATCAGTTAGCTGTTCATGACAGAGCATGTTACAGTAAACAGGCTCTGCTTTCATCATGCAGGCTTCCCAGCATTTTTTCAGCTGGGAAACAACTGTGAGAACAATGGAGGATACGCTGTTGACAATAGGCGCAATGTCATTTACATTTCTGACAAGCTCTCAGCATTGCTTTATTTCAGCTGAGTTCCTGCCTCCATTATGTGACTGCAATGTGCCTGCTGAGAGATGAAATGCTGGCTCCTTGACAATAGCCAAAGAGGGATACACCCAGTATTGGTTGAACACAAGGTGACTTTCCCAGCTTATAGAGGCCTGGGAAAAGACATGAATAATGCTGGTGTAAACCACAATATCCAGAAGGTATTGAGCTTTTCCTCACACATATGAAACAAAAATAAATAATGGCCAAGTGGCTATTGCTGGTGCACATAATTACACATAAGCTTTTAGACCAAGTCTTTGAATGTTGCTGGAGAAGCTTCGTCAGGATGCTTGGGACTCTTCTGTACAGGATCAATCCCTTTGCACTTCTCAGGCAATGGTTTACAGAATGCACTCTGCTTTATTGCTGCCCAGATTCGTTTTGCCCTGTTCTGGGAACTCATGCATTTGTGAGAGAGAACAATGTCATATGTACTGTCTAGAAGTTAGAACAGGTAGGTGCAGACAACATACAGAGCATGTGTGGTGCTGGGCAATAACTGTGGGAGTACCCTGTTGAAGACCCATTCACCAAATGCTTCTATCAGGACGATGGTATTGCTCATGTCTCATTTCACAGTCCTGCTATGCACATTCCCAACAAATTTCAATGGAGGATCATGAGTGACCAAGCAGAGGAGAAACTCTAAGCAAATGTCACAACTCCAGTACCTCAGCACAACTGCTCTCCCACTTATCTTTGTGCATTTACATTGTCTTTTCAAGGTCTGCATGGCTTTTTTAGGGCTGGATATATATATTCCTTGCCGCCTGCATAAGAGCATATTACATTGTCAAACTCAGCAGCCCATCCTCCCAACCTCAGATTGTGTGTCAAGACTGATATCTCTGTATAGCTAATCCATGTTAGGGCTAGTTATTGTATTGGGCAAAAACTGTCTCTTGACCTAGGCTGATCTCTGAGCTCAAAATGGGTCCTACACCACTGCAGACAATCTGTAAACCATACTCAAGCAGCTAAATTGCAGCTCGTGTCAGACCTGGCAGCCCTGCTTTCCAGTGTGTTGAATTATTAATTTTCAAAACTTTTTTCTTGAAAAGAGAATTGCAGAGTTTACCAGGCTGATATCTCAAAACCCTTCAAAAGAGAAAAAATAAATTAACAGCTTGCTCTTCATGAGAAAAAATGCACCAAATATTTCAGGTGCTCAGAGAGCTCTTCCTAAGACCCAAGGAGATGGTCTACCACTCATTATGAAAAAGTTGCAATAATATTGCTAACTCCAAAATAGAGACAAGATTTACAAGAAGGCAAAAACAGTTATTTTGCCAGCTTATACTTTCTGCTGTCCAAAGTATAAAGCTATTTTTTCCCTCACTACACCACATTAGTGTTATGCTGTCATATCCATAACCCCTATCTTTAAGTAACACTGTGAGGCTTCTGTACCTCTTACTGCTTCCCCATCAGAATTTAGATCACTGCATGCCCCCTGCACTGATTCTGCCTCAAAGCTCACACCATTTCCTAAAGCACTGTGGCAGCTTGGGCCAGAATTTGAGAACTGATGGCTCACTGTAAACTGCAGAAATACACTGAGTTCAAAAAATAGGTTCAGGGATGTATGTGCTCACCAGCAAAAAATCATGGAGTTAAGTGCAAGTGGAGATTTAGAAGCTGCGGATGGTAGTCAGCAGTCTGGACTCCTCTCTGCAGATGAAAGAGAGCCCTGTGTTTGTACAGCATTTTGGTGAGATAATTTTATGATCATGGGGAAGTGTAGAAATCTGGTCTAGACATTACAGTCATAAGCTAAAAAAAAAAACAAAACCAAAAAACTGACAACACTGCTGCCTTGTAAGTTCTTCAAAATCACTCCTTTGTGAAATATAAAGTGTGATATTAGATTTTGTTAGATAACAAAATCTATTTAGATAGATATATCTAATAGATATATCTAATAATCTATATCTAAATAGATATATCTAATATCTATTTAGATATTAGATATTAGATTTTGTTTCTGGGATCTAAAGCATATTTTTGTTGCATGTGTTTGAGAAATTTGTAATCTCCAAGATGGAGAGGCCAGCTAGGTCTGCCTGCACACTGTAGACTCCTTAAGGTTGGAAGAGGCCAGTAAGATCATCAAGGCCAACCATTAGCATAGCACCACCATATTAATCTTGAAACCATCTCCTCAAGCTCGAGGTCCACAAGCTTTCACTTCCAAGCATGATGATTCCACCACTTCATCAGGCAGTCTGTTCCACTGCTTGACAACCCTTTCTATGACGAAATTCTTCCTAATGCCCAATCTGAACCTCCCTTTGCGCAACTTGAGGCCATTTCCTCTTGTCTTGGTGGGAGAAGAGACTGACCCTCGCCTGGCCACACCCTCCTTTCAGGCAGTTGTAGAGAGTGATAAGGTCTCCCCTGAGCCTCCTTTTCTCCAGGATAAACACCCCCAGCTACCTCAGCCATTCTTCACTTGTGCTCCACACCCTGCCCCAGCTCCATTGCCCTTCTCTGGACTCCCTCCAGCCCCTCAGTGTCTCTCTTGCAGTGAGGGGCCAGAACTGGACACAGCCCTCGAGGTGTGGCCTCACCAGTGCCCAGTACAGGGGGACAATCCCTACCTCTGGGTGGTCAGATACCAAATGGAACGAGACGGGACAGAGCAGTTCTCCATCTGCAGACCCCATGGCAAAGGCTGGCTGGTGGAGGGCGAGCAAGACCCTGGTTCAGCCACAGCCTCTTCAAAGCTGAGGAATGTGAAATGGATAGATTTGTGGAATTTGTTTTGCATGCCACCCTGAATTATGTTGCCTTTTTTGTCTGCTTAATATCCATTAAGACAACTAATTTATTTGTGAGTGAGGAAAATTATGCCACAAGGAAAAAAAAATTTATTCTTCTGAATTGTTCAACAATGGCCTAAGTAAATGATTCATTAAAAATCACTAAAAATTTTAACCCTTTGCTTGTGATTGTCTAAGATGCATGTGTAGCATGAGCACAAGCATTTTAGATCCAAAAGACAGATAGTTTTTTTTTCTTTCGGTTTTACTCATAATTTTGAGAATTTTGCAAACTTTGAACAACATATTTGCAAATCTGAATTTTTTATTTCACAATCTCACCATCTTATCCCAACTTAAAATGTTGTTAAAGGACAAAAAGTCCCTACTTTTCATATGAACAAACTCCGTGTATTACCATATCTTCATGGCTTCTGCAACTTCGATGTTCACTAAAAGGGCAATTGTCGCTATATGACATGAAATGAACGACACACACGTGCTAAGATGTCCAAGGCAAAAAAGGGGGTCGTTTATTTCCCAACTTCAATATTTACAGAATTCCAAAAGTAACCATAGATTGGAGGATGAAATTGCTACCTCTCCAACCACACTGGTAAAACCAACAGTCCCTCAATTCTCTTCTCCTCCAGAAAGGAATGCAAAACAATAATTATTTACATGAAAAGTGTGTGAGAAACTCCATTACAGAGATGTAAACATCAGAAGGCTTAGAAGAACTTTAGAAGAACAGGGCAACAGGCAATCTTTTAAAATGTTTCAGGGGACCTTCAAAAATTCCCCAAAACCTTCTAGAGTTGAATGCTGAGTGGCTTTGCTCTGACCTAGTGCTTTCTTTTCTTGTCCACCTAGTTTTGCCTAAGGAACAGAATTACAAAACACAGCATCAAGTTGCAGCCAATACTTTGCTTTGAAAGCAGTCCTGACATTACCACAATGTATGGGACACATCTCCAGCCATCTGGTTTTGTTTCTACTTCTTTCTCAGTGATGACTTTGCTTAGCCTCTTACTATCAGAGTAAAGGTAGAGCAAAGCCTCCAAGTGGAAATTTATTGCTCTGCCTCTAATTTAGGAGATCTCCTGTTCAGATAAAAAGCTTGCTCTTCCAGAAAAGGTTTATTTAGGAAGAGGTTTCTGACATGGCTCAAAGTAAGAAACGGCAATGTGTAGGAGATCACCAAGAAAAGGTTGATTCCAAATGTTTTTCTTATTGCTGCATAATTGCATGTTATTTCTGTCTCCAATAATAAAATTTGTTAATTGTACCTCTGAGTCACTGTGCTTTGCAACTCCTACATGTTAAAAATGTAATACTCTCATTTATAGTTATTTATTTTTATGAACACCAGGAGTATGCTGCACAGAAGCCCTTGCACATTTTCAGGGGTTCTGCTTGCAGAGCCACATTCTTTTAATTACCTGCATTCCCCTCACTTGGTATTGCTCATCAGAGCAGGGCTGTTTATGGTTTCTGATTAGTAGAACTTGACTCAGGAGAATTGCATTCTTAGAGTATGAAGATAAATTCTTTCATCATAGCAGAGGGATTCATCTGCACGGATGCCATTGATGTAATGCTGCTTTTTCATTAATAAGCAAATTAAAATCACAACCCACATACATTCCAAGTGCTGGTAGTCTGAACATGATAAACTCTGAAGAGAAGAACTCAGTGCATGCTACAGTGAAAATATGTGCAGAAAATATGTTTCTATGATGCAGAAAATCCTTTCTCTTGTCTGAAAAGTAGCTAGTTAAAACTAACAACCTTTGTTCATGGCATATACCTTTTACCTTCAGGTAAAAGGCGATATTGAGTAATAAGAAACAATCGCTGAGCACAGAATTGCAATGCAGAATGAAAAAAAAAAAAAAAACAAAGTTTTTTTATCTCAGTGCAGCAAGCAGGAGTAAATCAGTACACAACATCTAAACAAGAGCTCACAGTGCTACAGAGAGGAGCAAAGTTACAGAGGCCCCAGGTAAAGACTGAAGTCAAGCCCTTTGCACTTGCATGTTGTTGACTTGCAGTGAGGCACTGCACTGCCCAGACTTACAGCCCATAAATGAGTTTTCTGCAGAGTAACTGGGCTTGATGCTAGTGATGCTGGTGTGATCAGTAAGAGGGTAACAGCTCTCAAGACAGAAGAGAAAGCACCACCAGCAGGTCTGGAAAAGCTACAGAGGGCACATGGAGGACTCAGAGGAACCCAGCTCTGCAGTCACATCACTCCCTGGAGCTGCCAAAGGGCATCAGTGAAACCACTAAGGAAACTGCAGGCCTGGGCACAGGGTGATGAGTATTTTGGGACAGACTCTCTGAGAGACGTGTCATTCTTGCAAAAGAGATTTATTTTGTCACTGATGCAAATACTGTCATCTACCTTTGTGAATATTCTTTTCATTTCTCTAAAGTCCCAGTGCAAATCTACAGCCATAAACTCAGTCCTATTTCCTATTTGCTGTCCTACTGATATTTACAGCCCAAGTTTGGGGTGTTCTATCTGCCCATCCATGGTGCTGGATGCAACATGAACTGTCTGAACATGGTAGACCTTTTAAGTACCCGTGTAGTCCATCCCTGTTGCCACACTAGTTGCTCTGACAGATTAGAATTGGCAAATCAGGGTTTGTCATAGCAAGTCTACTACAACCAAATCAGCTGGGAGAGAAGTAGATCATGAGAGATTAAATCCATGGGCAGATGGAACATATGACAAGGTAAACAAAGAAGTATGGTGAGGGAGGTAAAAATGTCATAGAATAAGTTAGAGCTGCACTGTAACAGCTCTGGGAAATGAGCAGGTGAGAAACTTGGTAGAGATAAGGAAACAGTTAGGAGAATTAATAGATATGCCTTGGGAGATGAAAAAAATTGTCAGATCTTCTGAGAAGAGCCTGGGAAGGTAGTAATGTCAAATGTGTTGAGGGAGGATGAGAAACAGACAAGCCAAGATAAGCAGCAAGAAGATGAATACCAGGAATAACCAAAAGACAATGCCAGTCTTGAGTAACAAGCCAAGTAAGCCAACAGAAGTACCAAGAGCCTGAGAAATAACCTTCAGGAGACAATTAACATGAAAGCCATCTCATGAGAGCTGTGGTTTGGAGATCAAGACATAAGATTCTTTCTTCAGGTCACACTAAAACTGAGGTATTTTCTGGTAATGAAGGTCTTTGCCTAGGTTTCTCATAGCAGGCAGATGCCAATTTTATCTGGTTCTACGATATGTATGTTGCACATGTTAGAATTACAAACAGTAGCGGCTTTCAGTGTAGTCAGTGGAAACTATTCAAACATGCTTAGAAGTAGTATGAAATCATAGCCCTTACTCAACCCAATGTGGTCTCTAAAAGTATAAAAATCATACAAATTGTTATATAAGGAAATATAAAATACAAATAACACCTGTGGAATTCATAATGATCTGAGTGTATGTAAGCTTCTCTTCACACCTTCTCACTCCTCCAGGGGTGCTGGTAGCAATCCTACCATGAGTTTTCTATCAGGTGGTTTCTCTTCTCTTCTTCAGCATTGCATACCATGGCAAGGATCTGGAAAGAAGACAAAATGCCCACAAGTACCTCCTGCATTACTGTCCTTGGCTGCCACCCTGCACTCAGTGACCCATCACAGGCAGAAAGATGCAAACATGGAAAGAGAGGAAATCTGAAAGGAGCAAACTCACCTCTGCTGAAGCAGGTATGCATGAGATAGATATCCCCCTCTACCGCAGGGTCTTCATCTTGGGAATCACCATCTCACCTCTCTCAGAAGGACTTCATTTTTTAGATTTCCTTGTGATTTTTCTATTTCCTAAGAATAGGCAATCCCCTAACCGACTCAGCAAAAGAAATTCCCAGCTCATTTTTCAGAATGGGAGCCATCAGGATACCCTGTCATTCTGAAGGTAATTTAATGGTATTCCTTCTGACTAAGAGGGTATATAAGTAAGTACATGTGTAGCATTGCTCCTTTATACACTTGGGGTGTAATTCTGCACAGCCTGTGAACCTTGCAAAGTTATTCAGCCCAGTGCAAAGTGTGAAAGTCCCCACTTTAGAAGGAGAAACTCTCTTTATCCTACTGATGGTTAGAGTACACAGCAATCAGAAATCCAATGAAGTTTCCCCCTTAATGAGACAAAGTATGGCTAATTCTGAACGTTTGGTGCTTTTCTTGGTCCCTGATGTGATAAAGCATCATTAGATGCTTTGATCTCAAGATGACATCCTAGACAACACTGAGTGTGTATGCAAGGAAGCACAAGGGAGGTTCCTTCATTAAGACATAGGCTACGAAACAACAGGCTTTTCTAGGTTTGAGACTTTCCCAGGAGACAGCTCCTACACTGCCTCTCCAAAGGTCACTGACTAAGCAAGTGATTTTCTGGCATGGCAATGGGACAGGGCATTACCACAGCTTTTGGTTTCATGTCATCTAGAGCTGTTAGGACTGGATTTACCAGGCAAACACAAAAAAAATACTGTCTTATGGAAAGCTGCACTCCCTTCCCAACTCCAAAACTTTCAGTGATTTCAAAGACAATTATTTAAAATGTGCCAACAAAATCTTTGCTACTGGTTTAATACCTACACTTAAAATATCTGCTATGAAAGCAACACTTTCTTGTCCCTATGCCTACGTGGGTTTAGACAGAGGAACAGAAAAGTTTCACCACCTCTTCTCTGTTATTTGTCATTTTCTGTATTTTTCACTCACAGCAGTAAAATGAGGAACATTTAGCATGCAAATTAATGAAGTGGCAATGTGAGTAATTTTACACCCTTATATTTTGAACATATTAGTACAAACTGGATATTAGCATCAGCTAGTGAGTCAGCTCCTCTGAGCACAGGAGGAATCAAGAATATGTCCAACATAAAAATTTCTGTCATTCCTATTAAAATGCAAATATTTGTTCAGATACCCTTATGATTAATTGGCATTAAGATTGCATTAGTTAAAAAATTATTCATACAGCTAGAATACCAGCAGAATAAGGTTTCTTTGGTTGTTTTTTTCACTACCAGGGATGTATTTTAAAATCATTCACTTAAGACAGCACTTAATCTGCCTCACCACAGTGGCTGTGACAGTAGCCAGCAGTCAGGGCTTAGGAACATAATGAATAGGGCAAGGAGCGTGTGACCTTTCTACTGATATATCTTCTCAGCTCCTCTCAGTTAGTGATTTAGGGACTTGTCAAACTGGAAGTTGTGCCAATGATGGACTACGATCCATGAAGCTGCCCAAGTTTTTTTTTAATTCACTTAAGCTTTTAACAAATCCATTACAATGGACACCTTAATTTGATTATATACTTTTTGGAGAGGTATTTTTGATTTCATTTAGTTATAACTTTTTACCTGATCCTATTGATTTCTTGCATGCTGGGAAATGAAGCTTTAATCACCTTCTCTGTGCCATTTCTACACTTTGACATTTCTACCAGACTCTCCACAGTTAGGTGGGACCTGTTACTGAGATTAAGTTCCTCACTTAATTTCTCCTCAAACAGAAGCAATTCTATATGTCTGTTCAACTTTGACAATATTCTCAATTTTCTACTTTTATTGCTGCTTCTCTGACAAAGGGTGATCAAGTTTCCATGCAATATTCAAGGCACTGGTAATCCATGGCTTTCCAGTAGCACAGAGTACCTTTTTTTTTCCCCATTCTTTATTTATTTGTTAATATTTGTAGATACTCACAGTGAAGTTACTGACAAAGCCTGGAAACCATGCCCTACTTTCTCTTACACCATATAACTAGAAGACAGCAAGAATTTCTAATATTATTACTAGGGATCTACCCCACAGTGAAGCAATGCTTTCAAAAAACTCTTTCTAGGGTGCTAATTTAGAGGCTGTTGTAAACTTCTAATAATAGCTATTTTTCCCCATGTGCATTATTTCATACTTTCTAGCCTTAAATTTAATTTTCCATTTTATCATCTTGTTTTTCAATAAAAAAAGTCTTTCTGAATCCCTATGCCATCACCTTATGACAGGTCTGTCCTAATAATTATGTGTAATCTGCAAACTTTGCCAACTCACAATTTATCCCTATACCAGACCATTTAACAGCAAGCTGGCCAGCTAGAGAAGGCAGAGGTGGACCTTCATTCTTGCTAGAAATATTGACATGAAAGATGACTCTTTGTTGTTACTACTTGCTTCTTATGTCTTAATTGGTTTTCCACTCATAAGCATTCTTGTCCTGTGAGAACTTTAGTGCACAATTCATCAATAAAGAACCATGTCAAAGGTTTTTTTTCCATGTTCAGTTTCATAATTTGAATCTACATATGGACAACTTTTCAGCTCCATAATAGAGTTTTAGTAGGTTAGTGAGGCATCACAGACAATGGCAAAAAAAACCCTTTCTGCTCCAAAAGGATGTAAAATAGTAAATATTTGGTTCCATTATTTTATGATGTTTAATGTTCAGTTCTGCTATTTTGTTACAATTATAAATATACAGGGTACCAGGTGTTTTGGTATATGCCTCCAAGGATATTTCTCCACGTGTTTTTAAAGACTAGCTATCTTTTGTGCCTACTGAACAATGTTTAAGTGACATACTAGGAATCCTTTTGATCACAGCTTTTTTTTTTACTATTGGTTTTAAGAATATCTTCTAAAACATTATTTTTAATATTTACTTCTAAATTGACAGTGAAAACTCTAGATTCTCTCTTTCTGCTGTCACAGGATGTTGGGCCAGACCCATTCTCCATGGCCAATAGCACCTGAAATAATTAATCTGGCTTTTCTGTAGTGACTCTCTTGAGTGCTTCTTTTGACCCTGGCTATCTAGGCTAAACAAATTTACTTTGTTCAATCTCTAATTAAAAAAAAAATAGAAAACCATAATGTTGCCTCACTTCTATTTAAAATGGGTTGTTTGTACTGCTTGAAAGTAACTCAATAATTTTTTCTTTGTATCAACCTAAAAGAAATGTCACTGTGTTTTCTGTGTTGTTGTTACCCTTCCATTGGTTGGTGGCTGTCTGCCACCCTTCCATTTCAAGATTGCTGTAATCACCTTAGCTGTTAAATGAGGCTGTAAAGCAGATTCTAAAACCATGTGTTTTAGATACGGAATTTCAGCCCACAGTACTTACACAATATATTTCCTGCAGCTGGCTTTCTACCATATGTTGTACCTTCAGAATGTGTTGTCTTGTTTTTTATATTTCTTCCAGCAAGTCTGCAAAAGGCTAATACTAATTAGTATTTTTTGATGTATTACCATTTGTTCTGTATCTCTAGAGAACTTCAGCACACCTGTGGACAAGTAATCTTCATGTTCTACATGTTTGCATTATGGAGTGCAAGCTCTTTTTGCTGTGGCAAAAATCAATATGTCTTAAAGGATGAGATAATTCTGTATCAAGGCTAAGTAATTTGAATCAGGTATTTTAAGCATGTTAACCAAACCACACACCAAAGAAGTAATGATTAAATGTTATAGGGTAATTCCTTCTCAGACAATTTATCACAAGATATCTCACAGCAGTATCACTGAGCTATAAGCAAAAGTGTCCATAAGTAAAGCATCAAACTCTCATTATCACTGACTTTGCTATCAAAGTTTGTCATACAAAAATATGCAGATATTTTAAATAGAGATCAAATGATATTCAAATTCTAGTAACCCAAAGCAATCATCTTAATATTGCTAGGTTTATACATCTTCTCAAGATTAGAAAGGAAATTTTAATGTACGTTTCATCTTTATATTTTTTTAATTCCTTGCCAAATCATTTTCTTTCATCATTCACACACACTGCATCATCATTACAGTCAGGTTGTACAAGAGTGCAGAGCTAATTTTCTTTTTCAAAAAACTATGCAGGAGTCATATAATGCATAGCTACTGTTGTGATTTTTGTGTAATACTGTGAAAAACAATTCCCTGCTTCCTGAGCTTTGGTATACAGGATTCTAAAATACTCATTTGGAAACAGAGAAACAAATTGTAAAAATTATACTGAAGAATATGGAGAAGCAAATGTGAATGGGCACTTGGTGCTAACAGTGTGCGTGTGTAGTTGTGGGATAGTGAGCAGCTCGTTCTTTGCACAGCATGACTGGCTCATCATTTAAAGCAACTGGTCTCAGACCAGTCAGGTATCCTCTCAGGAATTAGTTAATGGTAATCTTACAGCTTCTTGGTGTCTTTGTTTTCTTCACGTGCTTATGTCTCCCCTGCCGTTGCACAGACAGACTAAACTTCAACTGTGAGATGTTTAAGCTAAAGGTCTTTCTGGCTTGTGTTTTCACAGGCATAGATTTGGGGTCTGCCTATAACTGTCACAATAATTCATTACAGACAGGCAACATCACAGGGACAGTTATTTAAACAAGCTTGGCTCAGTGGTTACCACCACTACATGGAGTGGGTCTATAGGTGGACAGAGCTGCACGCATTCTGCCACAAGTATACAGATGATCATTTAGGTGATGCCCACACAATGCACTTGAGCCTCAGCCTAATACCCTTGATGCTCTTGATACAAAGGCAAATTGAAGGCAGTCAGACGTACTTAACATGAAGTGCAGTCAGAAAGCAACGAAACTATGCAGAGGTAGACCTGCCTAGAAAGGCAGACAGTGTTATCTCTCCCTCCACATCCCTACCTCCATGAATGCTTTAGAAGTGCTGTTTGACTAATCACTCCTTTCCAGGAAGGTGGTGTCAAAAAGTGTTATCTGTTGGGTAGCTGTAAGTGTTTCACACATAAATGAATGCAATATCAGATATGAGAAATGTGAGAGAGTTGCAGAGGGGGGTGGTTAATAAAACATGTAAACCTCTCAGCTTCCATGTTCTCCCTCAAAGATAGTACCATCAGGAATTGGGAACATTCTCATTACTGAAATCAGAATAAAGCCTGTCAGGAGACTATGTACTGTTATTCATGCTGAACAGGTTTACCCAGCTCTATAAAGAGGGGTTGCAGTCTGCACTTCACAGTGCATACTTGGTGTAGAAGTCTCCTTACCTTTTGAACTTACAAAGTGACAGCACAGCTTACCCAGAAAAAAAAAACATGCAGCATATCAATAAACTCAGTTCTTAATTAGCTCTCCTTCTATCTCCACTTCTAACACTGACAGACCTTGAATGGGCTTTTTGTTATGACTATTGACTTTAGCCTTTTGAAATATTGCTGAGTGGTGACCCAGAGGGGTGGAGGTGGAATTAGATTCAGCGGCACTTATACCATCATCTGTTTGGTATGTTACTTCCTTTCACTCTGATGTTGGGAAGATCACACCCAGCCTTCACATTCCTCTTCAACAAGTTGTGTCAAGGAAAAGGGAGAAAGGAAGTTGCCCCACATACCACTGGATATCAGAAAGGAAGGTCTTAATGAGGATGTCAGGATGTAATTTCTACAGAAATCAGCCCTTCCTTTTGTCTGTCCCAGGTCCAGCTGCTATAAACATTCCGACATCATCTTATGAAGTGAGGGCTCAAGAGATAGTACTGGATTCTCTGGGGTTATTTAATGTTCTTGGCTTATATATAAAAAGAATGCTGAATTCTTAAACTCAACAGTTTTAAATCCCTAAAACTGAAATGAAAGAATGGAGTTTGTTTTGGCTGGAATATCAAAGACAGGTGAGGTGATTAAAACAGACAACAAAAACATGTAAAGTATCTTGCTTGCTGTCATACAATAGCAACCCATTCCTAGCTAGCTGAAATTAAGAACTCTGCTATAGTCTTATTCATTAATTTTTATTCATAAATATTTTATATATATTAGAATTTTTATCTGCACTTTTTCTATTTTTCAGCAATAGCCATAATAGCAATAGTAAATAACCAGAAGACAGAATGCCTTGATATGCACCATCATGGAAGTAAAGTTCCTGCTTAAGAAATGTAAAAATAATGTTTGATCATATTTTGTAGTGACTCATATGTAAAACATTGCATGTATTTCTGTGACTCATTAAAAGCCTCTTAAAACCAACTCATTCACCTTAGAGAGGAATGTGCTGGAAATCCTTTGTAGCATGCCTATAAATCTTTGTGAGGGTATAGTAATTCAACATAAAGCATTTATAGTATTTCAGTCATAAGGGGAAAAAATCTTCTAAACCAGAATCAAACAAAAATCAGTCTCAAAATATCTTCTCTTTTTTTTTATTTGTTAATAGCTGGATTAAGGACCATTTTATTTTATGGTCCAATTAGGGTCATTTTGATACTGAAAAGTAAATTGTGTTAAGCAACAGTATGAGGTTCAACAAGGCCTGGGTGCTGGGTTCCAACAACCCCAGGCAGTGTCACAGGCTGGGGCAGAGTGGCTGGGAACTGCCTGTCAGAAAAGGATCTGGGGGTGCTGGTTGACAGTGGCTGAACATGAGCCAGGGTGTGCCCAGGTGGCCAAGAAGGCCAATGGCATCCTGGCCTGGATCAGCAGTGGTGTGGCCAGCAGGGCCAGGGCAGGGATTGTCCCCCTGTACTGGGCACTGGTGAGGCCACACCTCGAGGGCTGTGTCCAGTTCTGACCCCTCACTGCAAGAGAGACACTGAGGGGCTGGAGGGAGTCCAGAGAAGGGCAATGGAGCTGGGGCAGGGTGTGGAGCACAAGTCCTGTGAGGAACAGCTGAGGGAGCTGGGGGTGTTTATCCTGGAGAAAAGGAGGCTCAGGGGAGACCTTATCACTCTCTACAACTGCATGAAAGGAGGCTGTGGCCAGGTGGGTGTTGGCCTCTTTTCCTGGATAGCAAGAGACAGGATAAGAGAAAATGGCCTCAATCTGCACTAAGGGAGGTTCAGATTGGGCACTAGGAAGAAATCCTTCACAGAAAGAGTGATTAGATATTGGAAAAGGTTGCCCAGGGAAGTGGTGGAGTTACCATCCCTGGAGGTGTTGAAGAAACAACTCAACATGGCATTTTGTGCTGACAATCTGGTGTTCAAAGGTTGGACTTGATAATCTTGGTCTTTTCCAGCATTAATGATTCTATTATTCTCTCATTGGATAAAAAAGGTGCCTAAACTTTTATGCAATGTTTGAACATATCCAGTTGTGTATGAGGTTGGTCTTGGTCTTTCTTCATTTCTTGATGTTTGTGACACAAGAAGAAAATGAATGGTGATAGCCACCTTGAGTGTTAGAATGAGTTCTACAGCTATAGCCACAAAAGCTGTGTAATGAAATCAGAACATGCCCCTTTGCTTGCCTGCAGCCATTTCTCAGTGACAGAGTCCAATGAGAGGACCATGTCCATGAATTTGGAAACCTGAATACACACTTCACCAGCAAGACAAAATGCCCCACCAAGAAAGTGCAAGTTCAGACACCACATCACAGCCATTCCTGTAGAACTCATGGATGTCCCCATGTCATGAATTTCAGAAACAAATTCATGTTTTAAAAAGAATTTAATCACTAAGTTATGTACCCATTATTCTCCATCAGATCATCTGTCAACCTGGAGATCATTTTATTTTCCCACACCTTTGCATTTGAGCATAGGACAAACCATCAGGATGATTCTTGTTGGTTTTGTTTCGATATGCTTCAATTCCCAGGATTGGGCACCTGTTGACCTAAAGAATGGCTTGTATTGTCCAAATCTTTTAAAAAAGGCTTTAAAATTGGAGGTAAATGCCACATTAGAGCCAAGTGACTCTCAGAATGAGGTAGACTGGCCTTACTGCAAATCAGTACCACACATCACACAGCCAGTGAAATTTTGGCCTTATTTAAACTGCATTGGGTTTGCATGGCCAGTTTTTGGTAGTTGGGGTGCTACAGGGGTCGATTCCATGAGAAGCTATGAGAAGCTTCCTCCATGTCAGACAGAGCCAATGCCAGCCAGCTCCAACATGGACCCACCATTGACCAAGTTCATCATATATGGTGGTAACATCTCTGCATTAATGTATTGCAGAAGGAAAAGGAGTTATCATGCAGATGTAATTTCAGCCAGAGAAGAGCAGGTAGAGAACAACTCTACAGACAACAAGGTCACTACAGAAGGAGGGACAGGAGGTGCTTGCTCCAGACACCAGAGCAGAGGTTCCCCTGTAGCCCATGGTGCAGACCATGGTGAGGCAGCTGTGCTCCTGCAATGCTCAGAGATGGGAATGCAGAGATCCACCTGCAGCCCATGGAGGAGACCCATGTTGGAGCAGGTGGATGCCTGAAAACAGCTGGGATCCCATGGGAAGCCCATGCTGGAACAGGGTCCTAGCAAGGACCTGTAGACTCAGAGAGAGGAGCCCATGCTGGAGCAGGTTTCCAGGTAGGACTTATGACTTCCTGGGGGACCCATGCTGGAACAAGCTGTTCTTGATGGACTGCACTCCATGGTAGGGGACTCACACTGGAGAAATTCATGGAGAACTGTCTCCTGTGGGAAGGCCCCTATGCTGGAGTAGTGAAAGGACTCCTCTCCCTAAGCAGCAGCATAGGCAGTCTGGAGGGAGGGGTGGGGAGCAGGTGTGGTTAAGATTTGTTTTACTTCTATTGTACTGTGCTAATTTTTATTTTGACTGTAATAAATTCAGTTATTCTCCCCAAGTCAATTCTGTTTTGCCCATGATGGTAATTGAAGAGTGATCTCTCTCTGTCCTTATCTCAGCTTGTGAGGCTTTCAGTACACGTTTTTCTCCCCCATCCATTTGAAGGGGAAGGTGAGAGAGCAGCTTTGGTGTGTACCTGGCATCCAGCCAGTGTCAACCCACCACAAACAGAGTTTTTGAATACAAGAAGGCCAGTATTCTATCCAGTTTCTTCAGTGGTTGATAGAGAAGCTCACTCCCTCACCAAATCACAGAAAACTTACTTATTCTGCTTTTTGTTATCTGTCTTTCCCTGCATGCTTTGAATCATACATGTAGTCATTTTCACAAAGAATTCGGATTTACTCATTATTTAAATTAGACCCTCCAAGACCAAAACTATTACAAATTTCCAGTGACACCTTTTTCCTATGGAAATTTGTCAACATTTCAGCATTTCTTCAAAAACACCATGCAAGTAACAAGGGACAGAAAGGAAGATTGGACACAGAAAGAAAATTCTGTTTTTCTAGCTCCCCCTGAAATATAATACTTATGCAAGGCAAGTTTTAAACAAAGGTGGAGATAATAATAAAAAGGATAATAAACTTTTGTGTTGGAAGGAAAACTGGCACACTACTTAGTCACTGCAAACATACAAGTATTATGGATAGTAATGCAGCTTGCTCTGATGCCTATAAAATATTTCTGACTACTGAATAAGGTTTTCCTAATATTGGGATTTCATGATCTAAAGGAAGACCTATGACAAATACATGCAGCAAATATAAATACATAATTTGATAACTGGATTTTGCTTATGCTTGGTGAATGTATGTAGACTGCATTACAACCTTTCATGTAATGTGGATAAGCAAATTGTTCTCCAGGTTTTCAGTGTTGGGAGTAGAGTTCCTGTTTACTAATGTTAGAAACTCAGGTTCAAATCCTTCAGATCACACTCGTTAAAATTTGTTTATGGCCTCAAACAGTTTCTGATCTTAATATTACTACAGGACAAAACAATTTTTATCACAGAGATTGTAGCTGAATATTGCCTTTCTTCATAACTGTATCTCTTATCTTTTTCACCTACCATACCTGGGAGATCATCTACTTCAAAACATAAGATCTGTAGACAGGGCACATATAATTTAGCAAATCTTTCTAACAAGGTGAGGACTGACCTTGATAATCCACCAAGATTTAAGACCTTTCTTGTTTGTAGTCCACAACTCTTAATTCAAAACAGAAGCATTTCAACACCTTAGTAACTGCTCTTTTTAGAAAGGAACAAAACAATATTTAAGTATTCTCTTTTCATTCCCACCTGGCTTTCCTCTTCCCCAAATCCAAGAATGCAAATACAGCTTCCCTAATTCAGAAGCTTTGTCTGAATTATCCTTTCTAGCCATTCTAACAAGTTCAGCACAAAGTTTCTCAGCTGTGAGAGTCCTCCACTACAACATCAAAAGTGGAAACAAATTACTTTTGCACCAATGAAAGGACACAGACTCATGCACCGATCTCAGAAATATACTGCTTCCATCTGTAGTAGAGCATCCCCAGCCTGTGTTCAAATATTGATGCTACTTAGCACAACCCAGTTGACTAACATCCCTTATGTAACAGAGAACAAAAATACAGCACAAAAAAGAGTTCAAATCCCACTCAAATTGGTATCAGGTTCTCCTCTCTCCCAAGAGAGATGTCTTTGCTAAATAGAAAAGTTGTTTTTTACACTGAATTAGCAGAGTTGTTACATCCCACACACACAAAAGGTTGCAGGATGCTTCAGTTTACACACCACAATCCCTAAGTACTGAGCCCAGAGTGTACCTACTCAAACTTCATAACTGCTAAAACCACCCATGCCTTTTTCCCTCCTGGGATCTGTCCAGTTAGTAGGTTTTTTTTGCCAAAACAGAACCTAAGTGGCACCTCTGCACTTATGCAGAGCAGAGATACTGAACTTGCTTAACAGAGTAGTACCCTATTCAGGAAGCAGTGGCAATGGCTGTTGACAAAAGCAGGGGATGTGAAGTGCTTCACTGGTAGTCATAAGGGCACAGACTCCAAGTGCAAATCTAAAATGGTCAATAGGTTGAAAAAACAAATATAAAATACCAACCAATCAAATATTTGTTGTAACCTTCTCTGTAAACACTGGCAAGGTTCTGCTACAGCAGTAAGTCAGGGGCCAGTATAGGTCCAGAAGTTCATTGCTCTCTCCCTGTTCTTATTCCCTTTCCTCCCAACATGCACACACAATATACTCACATTCCCTGAGGGAAAGAGATCTGTCTGAAACTTTCACTGGTATGAGTCACAGTGCTATCAATTTTTGCTCCAGAAAACTAGGTGGTACACTAAAGATCCAAGGTGCCAAAAAGCCTGCATACTGCACTGGAAGGCTGATGATTAATGAGCTTCATCCTTCCGAATTCCAGCAAAGAGGATAGGCTATAAAATAGAGCATGCAACAAGTAATTCCTCTTCGAAGGTCAGCGCATAAGTGATTCCAGTTGGTTTTCATTAGTGTAACTCTCAAAGGGACACTACTCTGCATCTCATACCAAACCTTACCATACAATGCAAGAGAACAGGGTTCAATATTTGAACACAGTCTATAGAAAAGCCTATAGGTGATTGCACAGAAACTTTACTGACAGTAATGGTAGAAAATATCATGAATACTCATCTATAGACTGGTACTAAAGTACATCAGATAACAAAGTCTTGAGAGGTCCTTCTTCTCTTCAGTTAGCTTCTGTGTGTTTTTTATTCTTTATGTCTTAAAGGGTCACCATTAAAAAACACCATTCATAATTTGAAAATACTTCAAAATGAGAAGTTGAATATAGTGCCTGCAAAGTAATAAAGTATCAGTGGACAATGATATCAAGAACAAACGTTCCGCTTCAGCTATTACTGTCACTTAAAGCTAATTCCGTCACTTAAAAAAAGTCAAAATATAAGAAAATATAGAACCATATCTGCCTGTTTTCTATCCCTCACAAGCCTTGTTTTCTCTACAGCTTGAAGACTCATGAGGCAAATTGGATATGGCAAAGGGATCTTCATATAAGCAGAGGGACGACACAGAAAAACCTAAACAAAGATTGAGAGAACTTCAGTAATGCAGAATGTCATTTATTGGTATACATATCTCTTCCCAAAAGCACTTAACATGAATACCAAAAACTGACAGCAAAACCTGGCCTGTGGGAAGAGTAAGGGCTTCATGTCTTGGGGACATCTTAGGGGATGATCCTGTGGATAAGCCCAGTGTTTGGATTGTGCCCGTAAGCAGAAACTCAGAGCCCTGTAGGGCTTCCAGTATGTTTTCTGTTGTCAGGCTAACAAATAACCTTGCAGCTATTTCCCTAAGAAAAATACATGGCAGATATACAGCCAGCTATGTTTTGAGAGAATTTGGATTTTGTGAGTTTTCTCTTCATTTTCCTATGAGAGGTCATGTAATGGCCAAAATCAAGTCCTTCTGTTTAAACAGGCAATGATTCCACATTAAAGACTTAATCAGATGACTTTGGTCTTTCTGTGAGGGCCTTTTTCTACTTTCGATCTCAGACACAACATAATAATCAGCTGCAGAGCTTTGAGCCCAAGAAGCAGGATTAGGTTTTTGCTTTGCCATTTTCTCTGTAGGAGGAAAGAGATTTGTAATTAAGAAATCAGTCTTTACATAAAGCACTTACTGTGAAAACATGGGGCCAGATCTCATTGGTATGGTTCTTGGAGAAGAAAGGTCCGTCTCTTCTGGGTTCACTCTCCCTACATGAAAGACGACAGCATCTTACTGGACACTGCTAAATGCGAAATGAGTTGTGTTCAAGAGAAAAGATTGTTACTGCAGAAAAACTAATTTTATTTAGAATTATATCACACAGACCATGGTAAGACAACCATATGCCTTAAGTAAGATATATGGTTGTCATACTGGAATTTTAGGTGGCTTAGGGACCTCTTCAGATGTCTCGGGATATATTTTCAGGTAAAACTGTAGTTTGCTTCTTGCTTCAGAGAGGATTCTCTGTTAACCTACCACAGCACAGTTTTCAGAAGTTTTTGGCCATAAGATGTGTTCTGGGTACACTGACTTCTGCACAGTGCAGATTACAGATGTTCAGCTTCTCACAGAAGCAAAAAAGAAAGAGCATTCCTGGGCCCATTCTTTCAGGATGAAAAAGGTCATGAAGGTCATGACTCTTCATTAGAGCTTTATTGTTCTTTTGCAAGAACATCCTCAATCATTACACACACACACACACACACACAAAAAAAAAAAAAAAA